>OU015496.1:83246071-83348571 GCA_907164885.2 Dolomedes plantarius | reverse complement strand
GTCTCACTTAGAAAATATGTTAAAGCTTCACGAAATAGCGAGAAAGTGCTTTCAAATCAAAACAAATAATTAAATTACCCATGGAAACATTTTAAAAATTTAATTTCTCATTTTAAATATTGAGAAATTTTCAAAATGTACAAATTTACAAATTTATATGTACATTTGTACATTTTGTACAAAATGTACAAATGTACATATTTTTGAAGTATGTTATTCATAATACTTAGAATGTAAACATTTACAGATTCTGCTATAGGTATAATGCTTGTTGATTAAAAGTTTCATTTGTAAAATATCATAAAATTATTTATAAGAAATCGCCAAAAAATTGCTGTAAATAAGTATTTATAAAAAATGCAATAATCACCTGTATTTTTTTTATAGATTTCAAAATATCAATTAGATTTTACTTCATTATTCTCTCGAGTGCCTTAAGCACATATGATAAAAATAAATTAATGCTATATGCATAAATTTCATAGAGCTAGAGTCGTTTTTATTAAATTTTCTAAATTTCAACCCAAATTTTTCAATTTTATAAAAAGTTGCATAGATATGGTTCATGATTTCTGTGCTATATTCCACCACGAAAAATTAGACAGAAATTTTCACGAGCAAAGTTAAAAAAAAAATAATACTCCAAACGGAGTCGGATACGTTTAGTTATTTCCACGCTAAAACTATTTTTTAACTCAATTTTTAAAATCATTCTCTATCTTCTCTACACCCACATATTTGGCAAAGAATTAGTTAAAATTTTTCCAACCCATGTTAATCGCCTGCTAGTAAGAGCATTTGAATATAATTCCCTTTCCTCCTGGGTACCATAAAAACCTTTCCTTTTATTTAACAAAATTACACCCATGAAATATAGAAATTGCAAATTTTAAGTGAGCTTTCACTTAAAGAAAAAGTGCCTCAACACTATAAAATACATCAACTTTGGCATATATAAAACTTCGTTCCCCAAATATTAATTCATTGAAATGTAAAGGAGAGACTTTATTTAAGGAGGAAAAAAAGTCATTGCATATAAAAACTAAGCAACTATATAAATATTTTTTTAAAGAAAGAGCAATAACGAAAATCTATTCTTCTTCGCTTAATGCAAAGCATTTTTGTTACAGCAATCGCTGTATTTTAAAATAAAAGACGTGCCTCAAAGAATTTTTATTATGAATTGAAATGGTAGATCTTAAAATGGAAAAAAAGCATGTATAGAATCATTATTTTATTCAAATATATGCACTTTAAATTTATTGCGACATAAGCTGATAATTTTTGAATATAGATATTAACAAAAGAGAAAAGTGAACTTCTTTCAAAATCAAAAGATTTTTATGACTCTTATTCCAGCTTATTCCACTGATAAATATTTTTATGTCACTCATAAATATATTCAGAAAAGTGCTTTTTTTGTGACGAAATATTTTGAAATAAGATACACTTTTGGAATGTGTATTTGAATTAAAACGAAGCTAGACAACATTGTTTACATTTGAAAGAAACAAAGTTCGTGTTTCAACAAATTTTACTGCTTTAAAGTCCACAAACTTCAGTTTGAATAGTTTTAAAATTTAGTTTACTTTTTGCATAGTAAATAAGAAATTTTATCGAAATCTGTTTGGTACATAATAAATGCTGGTAAAAAAATCGGAGCATAAGACATATTCAATCCTTAAAATGAAAGTAGAAATTGGATATCAAACACATCTAAAAGATTGAAAAATATATTCTTAAGGTATTCTATAACTCTTTGATGATTAATACGTATATAGCAATGATAATTAAAGAAAAATTAATCAACTGTTAAACAGGAGGAGATTTATAAAAGCATGTTTTCAATTTACAGTGGAATTGCTATCAAATAAACTTTGAAAAATGGAACCACTCCGAAAAAAATTTCTAAACTGTATGTTACATTTTTAAAATTTTGTATATTTATCTACGCAATTAACAGATAAAAATATAATTTTTCTGAAGCGATGAAAAGAAATTTTCTGTTTTGTTCTTATATCAGTTTGTAACAGTTTGTTCGAACATTTTGCGGTTTATTCGTTAGTTTTTGAAAAAAAATTATATGTATCAGAGAGTAAAATTGCCTTTGAAGGTATTGAAAGAACCACTAGCCTTCAAGTAAGATCACCAACATCAGTGAATAATGTTTGTTAAATAAAAAAGGCTTTGGGAAACAGATGAATAGGCCTGTTTCAAATTATGAATGCTGGATACTTACATAGCTTTTATTTCCTTAGCCTTAAGAGTTTGTTAACATAAAGCATATTATAGAGTTTCTTAACCTTTAGCGTACGGGATTTTGTATGTATGTATGTATATATATATATATATATATATATATATATATATATATATATATATATATATATATATATATATATATATATATATATATATATATATATATATATATATATATATATATATATATATATATCTGTCTGTGTGTACTTGTGTCTGTGTGTCTGCGCGAACATATATTCATTCTTGGACCGAATTCTTCGGTTAAATGTTATCGCACCCCGTAAGAAAGAAGTTGAGGTTTATTTTGCCAAAGAAACTGCCTCCCTTTTCCCTTCCAATTAATATTCAAAAGTCCACGATGTTTATTACATAAGATTTTTCCCCATGTACATACAGATGTCTACTTTTCGATTATGTGCTAAGTTTCCTACTCGGGTTTCATGCAAAATTGAGGATAATATTCCTGTAAAATATTCAGACGGCCTCGGTATCATTTTATAAAAGAAATTGCAAGATCTTAAATACATATAAACAGATTTATTCGGGGTTTTAGCAAATGATTAAACGTGGTATAATAGAAGAGATGTACTATAATTAGGGATACGTAATTTTCGTATTTACGAAATAGATGCGAATAGATGCGAAATTTGCCGATATGAGCGAATAAATGCTGAAATTATTTTTCTACTTTTTTTCGGCGAAAATTTGGGGATATACGGCTTTTAAGCGAAATTAGGTAATAGTGGTAATAATTCATTAACATAATTGCTTATCTAAGACCATCCCCTGTCTTTAACTGAGAGATCTCCCTCTCGAAATTTGCTTATTGTTGAAGACTTTAGGAAGAGAATGTTGAGACTACTACAATGTTAGCTTTCAATTAAGAATTTTGATACTTAAACCTAACCAAATAAGTAAGATTGTGATTTTTTTTAAATAAATGCGAAATTTTTGAATTTATATATATATATATATATATATATATATATATATATAAATATATATATATATATAAAAATAAAAAAAACACAAAAATAAATAAATATATATATATATATATATATATTTTTGTGAATAAATAAATGCGAAATTTTATTTATTGTAATTTCTTTTTTTTTGCAAAATTTCGATATTTTCATGCGAAATTTACGTACCCCTAGCAAAAATTTACCCAACTATTCAGAGCCCCGGATTGCCCCAATTAGTCGGCAGATCTGTACTATCCGTCCGGCATCCAGGCTTATATAAAACATCATCAAACAGGGGAAATCAACCTTCGGCTGAGTTTGCAAGCTCTTGCTACTCAGACCCGGTCTTCAGTTTGACACTTGTCGAGTGGACTGACCGTCCGGGACGACATAATCTTTCGCATTACTTAACTGCTCTAAGTTGCCTCGTCAGCAATTGAGTTAGTAGTGGTTTAGGATAATGTAGTTCTCACTGCAAATCTGAAAAAAAAATCTATCTACAATCTCTCAATGTTCAAATTTAATGTGTGAACGAGAAGATGACAGCTTATTTCTCTAATGAAGGATCATAAATACAATAAAGGGACTTAACCTTTTAGTTATGGGGTGGGATAGCATGTATCCCAATATATATATATATATATATATATATATATATATGTATATATATATATATATATATATATATATATATATATATATATATATATATATATATATATATATGTATATATATATATATATATATATATATATATATATATATATATACCCAACAAACACAGGACTGACGGCAGCTTATCGGGCCAGTGCTGGAGGCACCGGTTGAACGACAAGTACGGGAGAATTTTGTCGGGCCACTGGCGGGTTGTTTACGAACCTCCGAAGGGGAAACGCTTTCCGTTTACGTGTTTCAGGGCCTGTTATGGGTTGATATGAATCGCACCGAAATCGTTTTCCCTGCATCGTCCCGGAACTGTACCTCCGATTCGTAACCACAAGTAACAGATATCTGCATCAGAATTATGGATTTGAAAGGGAAGGCGAAGATTAAATTTAACAGACTTTTCAAAAATATTTATTTCATTGTTCTGAAACTTCTTTTACGCGGAAAATTCCCATAATTTTCCTTGTATGTAAAGATTGTATTATGTGAAAAGTATTATGTGAAATTGTATAATTGTATTATGTGAAAATTCACATAATTTTCCTTGTATGTAAAGATTGTATTCTGTGTGTATGTTTTTAACTCCCTAGAAGCTTATAAAAACAGATGAAAATTAGTTTCAATTTTATATATTACTGGAGAAATTAAATATCTACTTAAAAATGGGTCCTTGTTTCACCACTCTTTATTTATAAGAGAGGAAATAGTGATAAAATTTGTATTTTTTTAAATTTCTTCTATAGTATATTAAAATAATAATATATATTTTTGTAGATAAAATATTCAAAATATATTTTTCAGGAAATTTACATATTCTAAGTATTTCTAATTGTTAGATGCCATTATAAAACAACTGATTTTGTAGAATTTTTTCTCGAATTTCATCGTATTAATTTTACAGTAACATATTCTTATAATACAAATTTGAATGAAAGAAAAAGAATTTTAAATTTACAGACCTTAGTTAAAATAAACAAATCACACATATTTAGAAAAATATTAATGTAATGTAATGTCAGAGACATAGACAGTAGATGTCATGAGACACCAAAAAATATCAAAAAATAAGACCCTTTATCCTCAGTACGTACATTGAAGAATATATATTACATTGTTTTTTTTTTGTAATTGAATCAGGATACGAGAAATAATATTTACAATAAGAAAAAAAAAGGCAAAAAAATTAGTTTAAATAAATGTTAGAAATAAAAAATAAGGCAATTAAGTTTAAAATAATAAGTAAGTTATATTTAATAAATTAAATTGGCAGGTTTGAACATCTGTGAGTACAGATAACAGAACTGCACTTTGCAGGATCGAACCGAGGACTGAAGCATGGGAAGCAAAAACGAACGCCCCACACCAGCATTCCCTGATAGGGTATCAAGTGTGGAACTTCAATAAGAGGAAACTGCCTTGCATGGAACAGAAAAATAAAGGAAAAATGTTAAACACTATCAGAAACCACACTATCAGAATTAACCTGTGAACAATTAATGGACTGGGTAAGATTTGAAATATTAAGATCGGAACATAAATTTTTAATTTTTAAGTCGCCGTTCGGTTTTGGGATTTTTTTTCCAAAAAAATTCAATGCGTAAGTAAATTAAGTAATTTTGAAAGGTCCGATATTAATCCAATTGCAGTAATGTTTTCAGATAAGATTTTGACAAAGTTTCATGAAATTGATTTGGGATATTGAATTTTGACTAGGTTGTACATTTTGTTGAGGGTATCTTTGTACCCTTCCGCCATTAAAAAAAAAACATGGCTCAGGTTTGGTTTCCCGCCTAACAGGAAATTCATCATTAGCAGCGGGAATTTCTTTCCTCCGGATTACGACAGTTTCCTAGGATAGAAAATTGGTTTGAGAGATTGATTCGATCATTAATGCTAGTTAAGTTAGAGTCGAGAGCAATTCGCTTAATTTAAAAAATCACATTATGTTCGATTTCGTTCAAAATTACCACATCACATTGCATACCAAGATTATAATATTTTATACATTACATATACAATGTATTTTTCATTTTCATAATAAAACTAAACTTTTGAATGTAGTTGACTTTTTTATGCGGCCCGCCTGCCTTGAAAAAATTTACCATGTGGCCCAGATGCTGCAAAAGGTTAAACACCCTGCTTTAAGCTCATCAGCCTGATTCAGAGGTTTAACTTTTTCAGATTTAGGAATATAATCAAAAGTGGGTGTAGAAGAAAATTTAAACGCACACTTACTGTGCATAAGATTAAAAAGTTCTTTGAGATTGGGGATGTTAAACGTTATTTTGAAAAAAAAGAAATTCATGTTTTTCAAAAGTCCATAGTAATCACACATGGTTTCCATTACTTATTTCACTGACACATTGAATTGTGTTTTGTTTTGTTTTTTATTATTAAATTTTGGCATTATCTTTTGAGAATGTATTTTCGTTTTTATCAATGCAACTCTTGCAGAAGTGCCACGGACGGGTAAGGGTGACTCGGTAACGAATTTAACAATCCTTTCTACTGCTTGTGTGTGACATGGAAAATTGCTGAAGTCAGTACGTTGACTCTCCTGATCAGATTATTTTGCTTCCTAGTTTATAATCAGAAATATGCCTCGTTCTGTTACTTTAACATCTTTACGTACAATCATATCAATATAATCCTTGGCATCAAAGTTTATACGTTGAACTTAAAACTTTCCAATGCCCCCTTCATTTTTCAGTCCTTGCTTTTAGAATCCGGCGTAATCCAAGCTGTCTTACGTGGCTGCGATCAACTGATATCATACATAAGAGGAGATTTTCAGAAGCAGCGAAGTACGAATTTCTTTGAATGACTGGGTCAATTACATTTTTAAGAGTCTGATGGAGGTAACGTGAATAGCTTACAAGTTTCCACAAGTGCTTCGATCCATGGATATAAGATAGTTTCAGCTTTATGTGAAACGAAACAGATGCATATACTTACAAAATGTACTCAGTCAGTATTCGGAGATTTTTTTTGCAGTACATTCTGTTCCCACATACAAGTGAAGTATTCGGTTTGCTAATGTAAGCTATCATGAATAACAAATTTTTCCTGGTTTTCTCATAGACAAATCAGAAGAGCACCTTCCAACAGAGATTGCATTAGACATTTCTAACAAATATTTTGGGTCCACACTTAAATCATCCTTAATTTCTAGTAATGGAATGCCATTTTCAATAGGTGATAATTCAATTACTGGAAGTTCATAGCAGTTTTCTAGTTGTTTACCTATTTCTCCTCCAAATTAGGACGTAGGCGCAGTTCATTTCCATGAAATAGACAAATCAACCACTGCAGTGGCCTTCTTAATTCCTTTTCAAAGAAACGAACCACACCATTATTCAATCCAGTGTTCACGGCAGTTCCATCCATTCCAATTACAGTAATGTTTAAATTCTGGTTGTTGCCATTGAAAAATGCTATTATGCTATCTTATATACATTTTCCAGTGCCAGAAATCTGCTTCTGAAAATCTCGTCCTTTGTATGATATCAGATGATCGCAGTCATGTAAGAGAGAGCTTGGATTACCCCGGAATCTAAAAGCAAGGGCTGAAAATGAAGGTGGCATCAAAAAGTTTTTATTTCAACGTATAAACTTTGATGCCAAGGATTATATTGATATGATTGAATGGAATGGTGTTAAAGTAACATGACTTCCTATGAAGAGGCATATTTCTGATGACAAACAGAAAGCAATTCAATGTGTCAGTGAAATAAGTAAAGCATACCATGTATGATTACTATGGACTTTTGAAAAATATGAATGTTTATTTCAAAATATCACTTTGCCTTTAAAGACATTGCATTAATATTTTTCTAAATAAATGTGATTTGTTTATTTTAACTAAGGTCCGTTAATTAAAAATTGTTTTTTTTCATACCAATGTGTATTATAAGAATATACTACTGCAAAATTAAGATGATGAAAATTGCGAAATTCTACAAAATCAGTTGTTCTGTAATGACATCTAAAAATTAGAAATACTTAGAAATACCTAAGTTTCCTGTAAAAATATTTTGAATATTTTATTTACAAAAAATATATATTATTAATTTAATATACCATAAAATAAACAGAAAAAAAGAATTTTATCTCTTTTCACAAAAATATCTATTTTGAAGCACCTGAAAAATATTTCAGTAGAGCAATAAAATTTTATATTCAATACCAAAAGGCAGCTTTTGAAAGCTATAGCATAATGAAATTTCAAAACATCTTTTTTTTCGCCTCGTGATACTACAATGCACTAGTGTCATCTGATTGGACATTCAGTTGCACGTGATTGAAAAGGCGCCATTAAAGATTGCTTACAAGACAAGTTTGCTGAAATTAATCCACAAGTAAGTTTCATTCGTTAGTCTTAAATTATTGCCTTTAAATTTTATTTAACACCCTTACATAGTGAACATTATTCTATTACTGTTATATGATAGTGTTTTAATCCAAGTTATAATATGAATTGACCGTATTTTAGATCAAATTCTACTGAACTGAGTGTATTGAATTAGCAATACTAATACTTATATTAGCAATACTTATGGCATTTACGAGCACTTTCGTATGTATAAATAAAAACATTTTGTTTCGGATTCAGTTCGGATGATTCGTGTTTCAGTTAATATTTTAGATGGACAAAGGAAGTAAATGGTTTGTTCATCATTATACATTTTCTTTTGATAGTTTTCTTCATGTTCAATGTATTGTATGATAAATCAATGAAATATTAGTTTGATATCTAAATTTTAATAACTATTAAATTATTGCACAATATAATTATGATCCATATGATGTAATTTAATGTAATTGACATTTGTTTCTATGATATTTTACTCAAAAATTCATTCATTCATTCACTGAATTAGCTCATAAGCCTATAAACAAACATCCCAACTCAAATTAAGAACTCCCCCTTGTCACACACAAGCAGTTGAGAGGATTGTTAAATTAAAAGAATGTCAAAAGCAACCAATATTACTTGTGGTTATATTATTTATATTAAAAATTGTTGATATATAATGTATATAACTATTGAATATATTGATATTTTCAATTATTATTGATATATAAATGCAGTATTCCCTAAAGTAAGAGAAAAATATTTTTCCACACAATTAGTAGCATGAAAAAAGTTTTAAAATAAATAAGTACAATGAAATTGGTAAAAAAAAATAACAAAAAAAGACTTAATATGACAGTAGGATGTTCTTAATCTGTTTATAAAATCCACTACAATTTCTTTCTAACCTAACTTTTTTTTTCATCAGTTTGTATGAACATTAAAATTTTCTTTTCATGAATGCCTACGAAATCCATGAGATAATCAAAACATTTGAACATTTGATGTATTTCATAATACCAGATCTGAAATACTAAAAATTTTTAAAAAAGAGTCAATGGTGCTATAATTTTGACTGCTATCTAAATACATTATTCATTGTTTTAATGGTAATATAGACAGCATTTTATTATTAACCAAAAAAAAAAAGGCCTTTCATTATAGTTCTGAATCAATGATATTTTGTAGTATATTATATAGTAAATATTTGAATGCTTAGAATAATTATGTCTATCAAAGTATTCTCTTTAAACATACAGACTTTGTTCCTTTCTCAACCTCCAGTCAACCAAAGCAGAAAATTATAAAATAAAGAAAGTTACTATTTTTTCTTCAAAATATTTATTGCGAATCACTGTACAGGAGCCATGCCATAAGAGAGGGGAAAAAACTTTTAAATTACCATATATTAAACCTTTACATAAACATAATATTACTTAACAGACATTCTTAATTGCTTACAATTTCTTATATTACATTACATAGAACTTCATCCATAAAACAGCTATACTATTACAATGAAACTTTTTTAAATTTACAACATTATTTATGTTTTTAATATAATATATCCAGCATTGCAAACATTTTGCCTGTATGTTAACTTGGGCTTTATATTAAGAAACAAAAAATTTAGCATATTATGGATATTTATATACACTTCACAATTCCAACTAAGAAGGTTCAATTTCATGCTATAATTTTTATAAATTCTAACAGAACTTTATTGATTTTATACTTATAGATCATGCATACTTTTAACACAACAAACCATATAATTCTGATTTATGCCCCATCATGTAGTATGCATGAGTGCGTAAAGGATGCAAAATACTCATGCACATATCAGTATAAATGTGAATATTAATGATTATAATTGTTTTTATTTTTTGTTATTGCTTAATCATATATAGATGCAAAAGGTTATTCCATTTTTCATCCCTAAGTTATTAAATTATTGGTCATTGTGCATTTATATAATTTTATTTCTCAGTTTCAGCTTTAAAATCTTGAAGGATGAGAACTTTTTAGATAACATCATGTATGTTAGATTGTTATTAAAACTTTAGGTAAACTTTTGTGTCATCGGAAAAATCTTTATTCATACTGTTCAAAATAAATAAGAACTTAGCCCAAAGTTATATGTAAAGGGGTCATATTCCCCTTTTTTATTTTAGTGATAAGCAAGTTTATAAAGAACTCTACTTTTCAATACTTCTTAGTTTGATAAATCGTTCAATTTTTATTATGACATTATAAGAAAATATTGGTTTCTTTTCAGAATTTTGAATGTGGAATCTAGCTTAAGATTGCAGTCGTTTTGGAAGACCAAAGCGGACTTGAATTCATAACTTGTAAGTTTGTAACTTTTTTTTTCTCGACATATACTTTTGTTTTCAGCAGTAAACTCGTGGCCAAAATTACTGTTTTTAATATTTTTTAGATTTATTTTGAACTTTAATTTAAATATTTCTATGAAAAAACTATAAAAATATTTATTAAAGAACTAAAAATTTCAAATTAATTTTTTTAACTTATATGCTAATCTCAACTTTCTCATAAATGTTGGTCTCAATAATTTGTGGATTGAATATTAATTTACTTTATTTATTCTTTTTTAACTGTGAAGCTTGTTGTTAAGGTTTTAGGTGAGTGAGAAAGTGCAGTCCAGGGATTTAAGTTAACATGACTCTTGTGAAAGTCTTTTTAACTCTTGCTGAAAAAGAGGTTTATATTATAAAAGTATAAAATGCCAAGGTTTATTTAGAAAATATAAAATCTGTTCATTTGTAAAATCTTCATTAAAAATGTGAGAATTTCCTCAATAACTGATTTATAAGCTATTTGTTTTCAAGACTTTTAGAGAGTATTTAGTTGTCATGTTGAGCAAAATAAATAAGAACTTACTGGTCCAAAGCATAGATGTGCCCCCCCCCTCAACTTAACTTGAAATAAATTAAAATGTTAATAGAAGTTCAGTTAAATCAGAAAATTGTAGAAAACTTTTAAGAAAGTTGGTTTTTTCCCATTTTTTTCAAACTGACACTGAAAATACCGATTATGTCTTTAGCCCTAACATAGTTTTTAACAATATGATCCATAACAAAAATTCAATGCTACATTTTTTTTTCTTCTTTTATTTATATTACATTTATTTTCCTCATTGTATAACTTTTTGAATACTACTCAAACCAATTCTATTGTTACTCAATTTCAAAAAATCATATTTCAAATTTTAAGGATCGATCGGTAGTCAATGCGCTGAGAAGGACCCTAGCTGAATTCAATTTGTATCCGTCCCAAATGTTAGAAGCACGCTATGCCTATGGTCCAAAGTATACATGTAAGGGGGTCATACTACCTTTTTTATTTCACTGATAAGCAAATAGACGAGTGCTCTGCACTAAAACGTTTTACTGATCTTGTTGAGAAGTATTGGAGAGCACGTGCACTCATGGCATAGGTGCTATTTTTGGTAGTGTGTGGCATTTGTAAAATAAATAAATAAATAGTGAACTCTGCTTTTCAATGCTTGGTGTCACAAATCACTCTAATTTTTATTAATGGCATTATAAGAAAATATTGGTTTCTTTACAGAATTCTGAAACTGGAATCCATCTTCACCTCATTGGGATTTCCATGAAAAGATTCCACAACTCACTTGGCAGTGTGCTCGATTCATAATCTGTAAGTTGATTTTAACCTCACTGAACCCATTTTTTTTTTTTAATTCTCTAGATATCCTTTTTTTTTCAGCAGTGAACTTGTGGGCAAAATCACAAAGTTGATAATATATTTTTTTTAAATTTATTTTCTGTACTTAAATTTGAATTTTTCTATGAAAAACCATAAAAAATATTTTTATTACATAATTCTTAATTAATAAACAACTCAAATTTTCAAATTTCTCTTTGTTCGGATTAGCGTATAAAATATACATTCTCATAAACTTTGGTTGCAGTAATTTGTGGATTGATATTGATTTCCTTTATTCATTATATTTTTAACTGGCAAGCCTGTTATTAAAGTATTAGGTATGTCTGAAAGTGCAGTTCAGGGACTTCAGTTAACCGGGACTCTTGTGAAAGTCTTTTATCATAACTGCTTACCAAAAAAAATTTTATATTTTTATATTATAAAGATATAAAATGCCAAGGGTTATTTTACTCTTGATAGTTAATGTTAAAAATTTTTTAATTTAATTATCAGAATTCCATGAGAAGTAGTTAGAGGTTCATTCATAATTCCTTACAGAAGTAATAATAATAATAATAATATTGCTTTTAGATGTATTAGATTATTCGTTGATGAGCTAATAGGTAGTTGAATGTCATTTGGAATACTAACTTCTGCCTAGTATTTAATTTTTTTATTATTTCATTGTCAAATTTTGGTGGAGATCTGTCACATAAAATATATTTTTGTGAGCAGCTGTTATTATAAAGTGTAAGGATAAGGGCAGTAAAAAAATATTCCAAAATATATTATTTAGGTTCAGTTAATTATTAAACAATTGTTGACTATAATAACGTTATGTTTGCAAGTGTGTAGGTTTTTTTTATGGTGTATTATTTGGTTTATCTAAATTAAGTTGAAAAATGATGCAAGCATACAAAGATTGACTGGCTGTCAATGTTGAGTGCAGTAGCATAGATTATTTTACAAAGTGCAATAAAATACTTTTAACTTTTCAAACCGAACTTCTAATCAGAATTAAAAAAAATTTTAATAAAACTTTTAAAATTGAAAATATTTTCATGGATCTAAAGAATGGAACATAACACCTGTATTGTCAACTAAGTCATGGATAAAAGATGCAGCCCTAAAAGCAAAAGGCCTGGTTTCTGTATACTTTTATAATAATCATGTTACAACAGTATACAGAAACCAGGCTTTTTGCTTTTAGAACTGAATCGTTTATCCATGAATTTGTTGACTATACGGGTTTTCTATTCCATTGTTAAGATCTGTGAAAATACTCTCATTAGCAAAATATTTTTAAAAAAATTTAAATTTGGGTTAGAAGCTTGGTTCAAAAAGTGTTTCTTCACGCTTTATAATATAATCTATGCCATTTCACTCAACATTGACAGCTAGTCAATATTACCCACCTCATTTTTCAAATTAACCTAGACTAATCAAACAATATATCATAACAATTGTTTAGTAATTACTGAATCTAAATATTATATTTTGAATAATTTTTTACTGTGGTTATCCCTAATAACAGCTGCTCACAAATAAAAAATATTTTATACTCAGATCTCCACCATAATTTGACAATTAAGTAACAAAAGATATGCTCTATTAAAATACTATGCAGAAGTTAGTATCCCAAATTACTTTCTACCACAATTTTTGTAAAACCAATTACTGTGAAAGCTACATCATATAATAAATGTTTACTTTATTCATTATTATAGTAATAGATTAGTTGTTAAAGAGTATTTACCCTTTTCACTAAATTTCTGAGTACAGTAAGACATTCAATCCTGTCAATTATATGATTAGTTATTACAGATATAAATAAAGTAGATTAAAATGCCTTGATAGAGTACAATAATTGAAAGCTGACTGAGAGACTTGTTTAGAATGACAACAAAATTTTCTCTTCACTATCGAGAATCACTCTCACATTGAAAGTAAAGAAACACAAGAATGAAGATTGAATACTATATAAAATCTTAAATTTCTAAATCTGACCCAGCATCTGCATTAATGCTCTCTATGGCATGTTGTAATCAAATTTAGAAATTTAAGATTTTGTATGCTAATGTTTTACTTAGCATTCAATCTTTATTCTTGTGTTTCTCTACTTTCAACAGCATTATTGTCAATAGTGAAGAGAAAATTTTGGTGTCATTCTAGACAAGTCTCTGATTCAGCTTTCAGTGTTGAGCTGAAATTATGCTCAACATTAAAAACTTATTATTGTACTCTTATCAAGGCAATCTACTCTATTTTATTTATATCTATAATAACAAATTAATCGACATGGTTGGATTTTCTACTGTACAGAGAGAAATTTAGTGAAAAGGGGAATTCTCTTTAAAAAATATTTTATAACTATTTTCTATTAGTATATTTATTTAATCAAGTAAATATTTATTACATGATGTAGTTTTCACAGTATGTAATTGGTTTTACAAAAAAATGTGGTAGGAATTTACTTCTTGGAAGTAGTTATCAATAAAATGACAGCAGATTTAAAACTGCACTCATGTGTTGGGTGCTGTTTTATATCAAGTTTTTTTAAACCCCTGTCTCAGAATTTATATTTCCTAATTGGATTTATTTAATTCTACTTTATCAACAATGAATTTTTTCAACTACTTTCAACAATCAACTATTTTTACAACAATAAATTACCCTTTAATGTACAAAACTATGCAAAAAATAATTTTCTTATCTGCAGAGCATTTACTAACTCTACATCAAAAAATAATTTAAATAAATTCTTCTTTTGTTTCATAAATTATATCAGGGGATGGGAGTCATTTTCCTTTCACATAAATTTATGAACTGATTTTCTCTTTCTTTTTTTTCCCTAGATGCTGTAAAGATGGAGCCAGAGGCACAGCGAAAGGATCCTGTTTCGTAGAACAAATTGTGTAAATGTGCTATGTACTTTCTAAATAAACTATTTTTTACTTTAAACCAGCTCTTTTCTGTATTTAAAAACATGTGTTTCTATAATTATCTTTTGTTTTGCATAGTTTTATGAATTAAAGAGTAATTCATTAAATTCTTATAAGTCATTTTTAAAAAATATTTTCTTTTATATTATATTGGACATTCAATATCCAACACTTGATAGTACTATTTTTGAGAAATATTACTATCATAGTACTATTTTGTATAATAGAAATATTACTATCAACTCTGTAGAAACTATTACTCTGTAGAAATATTACTATCATAGAACTATTTCTCAAAATAGTACTATCAAGTGTTGGATATTGAATGTCCAATATAATATAAAAGAAAATATTTTTTAAAAATGACTTATAAGAATTTAATGAATTACTCTTTAATTCACAAAACTATGCAAAAAATAATTTTCTTATCTGTAGAGCATTTATTAACTCTACACCAAAAAATAATTTAAATAAATTCTTCTGAGCAAGTTTTCATGAGCTCACAAAGATGGGTTTCATCATACACACTACACATTAGTAAAGTTTTGAAAATGAATGTATCAAATTTGTTTATAAATTTATCAAATTATGTTAATAAATTTTATACTGGGGAAGTACAAATTTTTTGGGTTAATTATTAAAGTAGTACTGTTTTACATACTATAATCTCATTCTAAGTTAAAAAAAAAAAAAACGGGAACCTTAGATCGAATGGAAAGATGATTTAGCTTTAATGGTTGGTATTAATGTTATCTTAACTTTCAAATTTGGGTAAATGTATCTTAATACAAAAGGAGGTTTTGTTCTAACAAGTAAACTTGTGATTCAAATGAAAATTTTTAGGTAATAACAAAGATCAGTATTTGGTAATACCTAAAAATACTAGAAATATGAAGGCAAAAAAAAAATAATAAAAGTGAAAGGGTTGATATCAGAGGTTATTCGTCAATGTATTAAATAAAAATAAGCATATAAACGAAAGGGTCCTACGCAAAACTTTAAAAAAATGCCGGCGGTCCGATTCTGGTAGAATGCTGGCATGATGCCCGGACCTACGGCACATTGCTGTTTACGAGATGGGTAGATGACGGTATGTCGACACCAATTATTGCTCCCGTAACCGGCCCGTCAACCTCCGGTTACGCTCCGGCTATCTGTCCGCATCGATGGCTTAATCGCGGCTGCCTAACGGTTCGTAGTCGGATGAACGATGGCTCGATTCCTACCGGAAGCGGCCCAGAAGTCGACGGGGTAGTCGCGGGCGAGAGGACACAGCCGTGACGGAAACGATACTGACCTAATGCGCCGGCCCGGCAGTGGTGAAATCGGCTGGCCGGAACCTTCCGACCCCGGCCCGATGCCTTTGTGTTTGTTGGGTATATATATATATATATATATATATATATATATATATATATATATATATATATATATATATATAACCCCCTTAATGGCCGTTCTTACAAAGGGATATGAAATTTCCCATTCTAAAGAGGGAATCGGAAGAATGGGCCCCGTAAGCTAAAGGTTAACTGGTTAAAAAAGAATGATTACTATGAGTTCATTGGTTAGTTTGAAGTGCGGCAATTCTCTTTCGACTTTCTAAGGCTAAATAGCTACCCCAGAAAGTTTACGCAAGGGAATGTCAGGTAAGTAGCAGGTCATTTTTTTTTTATCAATTAAGACATTCTACCATCTTATAATATCCAGTGGCAAACCACATAATTCTACCTGTAAAAATTACGATTGTATAAAAAACAACTCTCTAAGCCAACTTACTGCTCCCCATCTCTTCAATATCAACGCCGTGAATGCTTTATTAATTTGCGGTATGAATAACCCCTCACTTAATAAACCGTTTTAAGAAAAATTTCCATCAGTGATATTAAAAATTTCGGTACATATACTTGAGAAATGAGTTTCATAACCTTTTTATATCCTTTTGCTCTCATCAAATCAAAGGTTTTATCTGTGCGGTATTTAATTAAAAATAAATCCCTAGTTATGGAAAATACCCCAAAACTCAAATTAGAATTCTTCTTCATTTTCTGATATCCTGGTTGCAATCAGCGATACCATATTATATCTACACCAGAAAATTTTCATCGCGGAATCCAGTGGGGGAAAAAGGCGAAATAACTGCAGAATTTATTTGGATATTATCCAGAAAGGAGGAAATTAATCGTATTTCTTGGATGGAGATCAAGAACTGATTCGTAACGTGCGAGATATGGAGAGAGGTACGAGAGTGTTTGAAATTCTGCTTAAATGGAAACACCATTATAAACAAGTTTCAGAACTCTCGTTTTATGTCCTGGAATACTTTCTGCTGGGTATTAATGTTGTATTTCGAAGTCTGAAAAAGCTTTGAAATTGATATCGCTGATTATCAACCATTAGTTTTGTGTCCATTGTATATATCACTTCACAGATAATTTCCTCTCATAATTAGAGATCCAATTTTGTAGAGACATCAGATGAAGCATGTGATAATTCAAATTATTTGATTTATTCGTTAACAAGAGCAAAGGTTATACTAGAATATTTATAAGACCTGTGATGCTGTTGTTTCTAATGCCCCCTGGCTAAAAGCATTCCAGACCAGGTCCATATAGGCCAGTGGTTCCAAACCCTTAGAAGTCTGCGGACCACTAAGCCAGAAATTGAACCACGTGCGGACCATCCCCCCCCCCATCGCCACCGACTTGAGGGGGTTGGACTTTCAGGAGATATGGGGGTATAAAACATCCTTCAGGCAAAAGGGATACATGATTAACGTACTCACATTCTTATGTATTATACTCTAATAATAAAATATTTATATTAAACTTTTAAGAAATTTTAATTCAACACTTGATAGTCATCCGATATATTCGGCTCATCTAGTTCAATTAACATATGTTACAAAATCCCCATTTATTTGCAACTTTTTTTATATGTGGTGCTGGACCACTCGCGAGGATCTCGCGGAACACTGGTTGGGAACCACTGAAATAGGCAAACGGACTGACAGGTGCGACTCCAGTTTAGAATGGCACCACAGTGGTCGGAGTCCGGTTTAGCCAGTTGCCACCTCAATTTCGACGAGCACCCCCAGGGGCTACAGCTGGGGGATCGTACACTGTACCGCCCTCTCTGACCTCATAGAGGGACTTCCGGTCTACAGATTTAACGTGCCCATATCCGGCCTAGACAAGGAGGTATTTAGTAGCGCTTGTTGGGATTCCATCCGAGCAGCCTCAACACTAAAATCCGACGCGCTACCGCTAGGCTACTTCGAGCCCCTATAGGGCCTGTAGAACATGTATACACAGAAAATGATATATATTCATTATAAAGTCTCCTGAATATTCCATTCATTTATCTACATCAAGAATGGAGATGCTTTCAGAAGATCTTAAGACGTAGGCACACTGGTGTATATTAAAGGAATCCTTATCATGGTTAATGTTGGTATCATGATCTGACAAGTGTGGATGTAACGTGTATAATTTTGTTCTTCTACCTTCCCTTCGTTAGGGCATTGCAAGAAGACTAATGGAGAAGACTACCGAAACACCACTAAAAATGGTCATGCTGCTGGGCTGTACCGGAATGACTCATCTCAGCATCAACCAAATAAAAACATTCTACAACTTATTAATTACATGAGTTTGACTTGGACGATAGTTACAATGGTCAGAATACGCTTCCACTTGCTCTATTACTAGTTGAATTAGTTTGGAAAAGTTGCAAACCAAAATTCAACATGGAGTAAACCTAGTAAAATTATAAGCAATCAGCAGTTTATGCTTAGATATAAAAAGTTAGGACTTCATTCAATAGAGAAACTAAATGAGAGAAAGGTTTCACACAAAACAAAGGAAAGTATTGTGAAAAAAAATGGAACTTACACAAGGCTTAAAGTTATTATTTTGCATATAAAAACTGCAACATACTAACAAGAGAGTTGGGCTTTAAAGTCTGTTTGAACTCGAGTTAATTGATATATACATACATGTCATCTGACGATTTGCTTTTTTCGCATTTCACTTCAATCTTACACAAAATTCAAATTCTTCCATTTTATCTCTACGATCACTATTTATTTTAACGTATCTTTGATATCTTTCATTCTAAATATAAATTTCATAAACAGATGTTCCTTAACGAGACAGGTAATGCGTTTTGAAAATATGGGTTAAATATTTCCTACCTTTGAATCTACTCGTTTATACAAGATACATTTTCCAAACGCCATATGATGTCACAATACATAGTTTTTGCTAATTGCGTTATACACGCTAAGATCACAAAACTGTAAATCAATCTCGTTGTACAAGAATTGTCAACAATTTGATTAAAAGTATAAACCCATGTGTGTGCGTTACTTGGGAGAAGCATTTTGCTCTTATAGACGATTTAAAAATGCTTTTGGTCTAAAAATTTTGGTAGTACTTTGGTGTTAAAAATACCATTACTATTTGTTTAACTTCCCGAATTTCTTCCCCTATATTTTTCCTCAAATTTATAAATCCTTTAATTTCTTTTCTATATTTTACCATTTTTATGAACTTTTTATAAACCGGCTAATTCCAAAGTCTTAAGTTAATCAGAAAATCCCATTTCCTTTAATTTGAACATATTTTGCTTCCGAATAACAGATCGTTCTTGAAACAACAGATAGTGTTAAATGCTGAAAATTTCTTTAAATTTTATCGACAAAGAAGCAATTACGTGATTTCTTTTTTTCGTCATATACCAAAGGCTGGCTGCGAACACTTTCCCAATTTTCTATGACACAGTAAGCAAACACTACCATCACAAGAATGCAAATTAATCTCGCTTTACAAGAAAAGTCAACAATCTGATTGACAAAAGCAATAACGATCATTTAAAAAACTCTTCCCTTAAAATGTTGTTTGATATTAAAATCACCTTCCTAAATTTTATAATTCCTCTCTCTGATTATTTTTCTCTATTCTTATGGCGCCCTTATATATCCTTTAATTTCTATTCTCTATTTTACCACTTTTATGAACTTCTTACAAACCTGCTAATTCCAAACTCATAAGTTAATCAGCAAATTCCCATTTCCTTTAATTTGAACATATTTTGTTTCCGAATAGCAGATCGTTCTTGAAACAACAGAAAGTGTTAAATGCTGAGAATTTCTTTAAATTTTATCTGCAAATAAGCAATCACGTGATTTCCTTTTTTTCGTCACATAACAAAGGTTGGCTCCGAGCACTTCCCCAATTTTCTATGGCACAGTAAACAAACACTACAATCGCAAAAATGCAAACCAATTTCATTTTACAAGAAAAGTCAACAATCTGATTGACAAAAGTAATAACGACCATTTAAAAAGCTTTTCCCTTAAAAAGTTGTTTGATATTTAAATCATCTTCCTAAATTTTATAAGTCCTCTAATTATTTTTCTTTATTTTTATGACGTCCTTATATATCCTCTAATTTCTATCATCTAATTATTTTTTTTAAATTTTGATTGATTTTTACAAACCTGTTAATTACAAAACCATTAATTAATCAGAAAATTAAAATTTTCTTCTAGCAGAACTGGATTTGTTTCCACTTTACTGATGCTTTTGAACCTAGCAAAAAATGTTGAACGTTGTGGATTACTTTAAGATCTATTTACAGTGAAGCATTGACGTAAATTTCATTTCTAGTCACATAGCAAAAGCTAGATCCGAAAATTTTCTCAACTTCCTATCGATCTCAGGAGGAGATTAATTTTTGTTTTACATTTCAATTTTCCTTCAATTTCTCAAGGGTGATACAGGAAAACATAAGTTAGATATAAAATGAGAAGCTAATGGCTTATTTTATGTTATTTTCTTCAACAGAAAAAAAAACGAAGAGGAAACCGGTCACTGCCTTAAGAAATCACAAAAGCGTAGGACGTAATTCCTGTATACAAGGACATCTAAAATGAAAGGGAAAATCATTGAAAACATTTCGCATGGGCGGTTGAAATAAAAAAGTAAACAATTGCTGAAAAAAAAAAGAAATTTCACTCGCGGAACACATTTATAATGCGAATAATTAGATCTTAATTAAACTAATTATGTTACCAAAATCTCACTCCACGTACGCTGTTTTAAAACCCCCCTTTCTTACTGCGAAAATAAATGTGAAAAGCGGACATCTATGTCCAAGCTGAGATTCGTTTGATAGAACAAGATTTTTAACCAAAAACCGTACAAAGGAGATAAGCTTAAATACGTTTCTGATTAATGAAGTGACATTTAAAAGAGATAGAAAAAAAGTTTCGTGGAAGAATTTCTGAACAGTCTTGTTCTTAAGTAATTAGTGTGAGTAATTCAATTTTGTAGATATAATTAATGGAAGAACCTCCCCGCGTAAAGATTTTAAATTATTTTGCCGGGGGAAAAAAGTCAACTTCTCTAACAATGGAGGAAGAGGAGAGGAATTAGATTACAAATATTTCGAAAAATACGCCTGTCTGCTTCCTATTCTTTGTGAAACACTTAAACTAAGTATGTTTGGTAATGTTGTTTAGCGAATTTGAGAACAATTATCAAAATTAAACGCAGATTAAAAACCGAGCACAGGAATAAGGATTTAACGATCCTTTTAAATTTTTATTTTCCTACCATGCAGTGTTAGAGGAAGAAACTACAGTCGAACACCGTGATAGCGAACCCGGTGTATAACGAACTCACGGATATAACGAAAGAAAATTTGGTCCCTGCATTTTCCTACTGTACGTAATTTAATTAGTACACTCGAACCCCGTTATAACGAACTTCAAGGGACTAAATGTTTTGTTCGCTTTATCCGGTGGTTCGCTATATCCAAACCATTGAGAAATATGTTAGAGTTCACAAAATGTATAACTCATTAGTTGCAATGTGTATTCAATAATGATGTAATAAAAAATGATAAAGCCTATTAAAAATGATAATGAATGAATTATATCGTCTCAACTCGATTACATTAAACTGACACAATACTAATTAAATTACGTATAATAGGAATACGACGGACCAAAATTTCCGTTCGTTATATAAAAGAGTTCGTTATATACCGGATTCGCTATAACGGGGTTCGACTGTATTGTGTCAGTTTAATGTAATCGATTTTAGTCGATTTAATTCATTAATGATCGTTTTTAATAGATGTTATTTTTTTAATACATCATTATTGAATACACATTGCAACTAATGTGATATAACATTTTGTGAACTGTAGCATTTTTCTTAACGGTTCGGATATAGCAAACCACCGGATAAAGCGAACAAAACCTTTGGTCCCTTTAAGATCGTTATAATGGCGTTCGACTGTACTTTCATCCATGTAAATTTAAACAAATTGTATGTTGTATATTCGTATTATTTTTATCTGTCTCTGTTGGATTATTTATTTGTGGATTTTCCTTATACTGTCGAACCCCGTTATAGCGAACCCGGTATATAACAAACTCACGGATTTAAATAATGAAAATTTTGGTCCCGTCGTTTTCCTATTATACGTAATTTAATTACTATTGTGTCAGTTTAATGTAATCGATTTTAGTCGATTAAATTCATACATTATCATTTTTAATAGATTTTATCATTTTTAGTTCATTATTGAATAGACATCGTAACTAATGTGTTATATATATTGTGAACTCTAGCATTTTTCTTAACAGTTCGGATATAGCGAACCACCGGATAAAGCGAACAAAACCTTTGGGCCCTTAAAGTTCATTATAACGGGGTTCGACTGTATTAACTCAGAAATCCTTAATGATTTATATAATGAATAAGTTTTCGTATAAGGCGAGTTATAACACGCAAATTTTATTTTATCAACTTTGAATATGTTTTATTGTATGAGATGCGGCTTTCATCGTTTAAAATGCTCCTTACTTCAGTTAGCTAGTAATTGTTTATATAGATCGTCTGCAATATACTGTCGAACACCGTTATAACGAACTTCAAGGGACCAAAGGTTTTGTTCGCTTTATCCGGTGGTTCGCTTTATCCGAACCGTTAAGAAAAATGCTAGAGTTCACAAAATGTATAGCTCATTAGTTGCAATGTGTATTCAATAATGATGTATTAAAAAATGATAGAATCTATTAAAAATGATAATGAATTAAATCGACTAAAATCAATTACATTAAACTGACACAATACTAATTAAATTACGTATAATAGGAAAACGACGGGACCAAAATTTTCATTCGTTACATCCTTGAGTTCGTTATATACTGGGTTCGCTATAACGGGATTCGACTGTATAAGGAAAATCCACAGCATATATATATATATATATATATATATATATATATATATATATATATATATATATATATATATATGTGTGTGTGTGTGTGTGTGTGTGTGCTTGTAAGTATGTACGCATAATGAAGTCTGTTATTTCCTATAAATGTCTACTAATTTTTCCTAAGAGAAAACAAATTCACATTATAAAAAAACTTTTTCAGTAAAAAAAATGGATTGATTGTTGGTTGAAAACAATTTTTATGCAATTTTCATGATCTGCTTCACGTCATATTAGCAAAATAAAACGAATTTTTATCGTAATCACCAGCCCTACCAGCATATTCAATTCTTACCCTTCCTTTTTTTCTCTTTTTTTTATGGGCACTTCCCCACCCACGGGATAAATTTCATTACCTCCCAGGGTAATAGGAATCATTTGAGAGACTGAAAGTGGAAAAAAATATATAAAAAAAACGTACTCCGTAATTATTTAAAACGTGTCAAAATGAGATAAACGATAGATACTATCCCATTTTTTATTTTCTCCTAAAGTAAATGAAAAAACTGAGAAAATTTTTGGGGCCCGCATATCCTATCTGACTGTAGAATGAAACTGAAGGACTGTTACTAGTATACCGAGATGTTACTGACGCATCAATATATTTAAAATTTGTGTTCATAGAAATTTTTGATAACTTACAAGATATCTAGTTTTTAAGATCTACGAAGAAAAAAAATTAAAATTGATAAAAAATTAAAATTGAATTGAATTTAAATTGATTAATGCAAGTAATAAAGTTAATTTTATTAAAACATCATATCAGAAATTAATGAAAGTTTTTAAAATATACATACGTCATAAAATTTCATCTATGGCTAATTTCATATAATTTTATGTAAGTTTCATATGCCTCCACTTTTATGGGTTAGAAGAGGTAATTTTTTTTCTTTCTACAACTGTAGCATCATAGATGCCGAAATAAATGAAAGTCCGCCATTTTTAAAAAGATAGGCAAAAAAATTTTGGAAATGAAAACTGTTACTGTTATCTTAGTAAATGTTTTGTGGCATATGTTACTAACAGCATATTTACTTATGCTTTGAAATAAATGAATTACTTTTAGATGAATATTACATATAAACTGATCAATTATATTGATTTTAAACTTTCTCAGACTCCCTTCAGTAGTTTAGAAAGAAAATATTTTATACTTAGTTTAAAAACATTGGCAGCCTGGTTTAAAAATAGTGCATAACAGATTATCCCTTACAAATTTTAATTGCAAATGAAAGTCACTGTAAACATTGCTCTTTTATGTTACCATGAGAGAGCATGCGAAGTGCTCGTAAAAAACCTATGTTAAAAATGCGATAACAGAAACAAAATATGTTTTCACTATTCTGCATATCTCTCTCACACACAAACATATATATATATATATATATATATATATATATATATATATATATGTGACATTATAAGTTGAATCTCGTCTATTTCTATAATTCGGGTACCCACATCTGTTAAGAGAGGCCCCTTTTCTCAAACTAGCCCACCCAACAGCAAGTGAACATCTGCAAATTCCAGTGGGACAAACAACACAATAAATTCTTTTCAGTTGATAGGAACATATAGCCGTGCCGCCCAGAAGGAGTAACAAAATCCCGTCTCTAGTCATCTAAAATCCGCAGTTCACAATATCTCAGAGATAATGGCTGCAGGTGCCAGAGATAAAGGATCAAAAGTGTCAAACAATACCATAAAGATAAAACGCACCCAATGTGCTTCTTAGTAGTATACCACCCACGACAAACATCTGTGTTGATGTAAACAGTCGCTGACTTTTGGTAGAGCCCCTGACTAAGAGAGCAGGCATTCTGTTGTTGGCTGTGTATGTGAAAAGACATGTATGTTTCGCGTCATTCTAGGAGGACGCTCTGATATCAGCTATCAACTCTTGTGAAATAAAGAACTGTACTTTTAAAAGAACTGTTCCTCTTCATTTGTGCATATTGTGTATTATTATGGAAAATCATGTGGTGAAATGCCACAGACACACACACACACACACACACACACACACACACACACACACACACACACACACACACACACACATATATATATATATATATATATATCCTAAAAATAGATAGGTTATTGGAAAAGTTTTTTAAATTAAAGCAATTTTGCTATAACAAAACTTGGTTATTAGGTCTAATAATTTATTACCAAATATTAATCATGATTTTCATAATCCCTTTTTATTCTAAAATAATAATGTAAAGAATGTGAAACAAAAGAATTGTCTTTAATCCACAGCTTAATTCTTTGTACTATGTATTCATCAATTACATGTAATGCAGTACTAATTTACACATTTGTTAGTGTTAGAAACTGATTGTCTTTTTCATGGGTGATCAATGTTTCCTTTTAATAACTAGCTGGGCTTTTCTTTGTTACTACTATACGCCTTACATCCTTTAATACGTTTTACGTTACAAATAATACAACGCATTTATAGAATAATTTACTTTGTGCACATTATTATTTAGATATGAATAACTCAAATGTAGAACTCTACCAAAAGCAGGAAACTTTCACGTGTTTTTAATGCTTCCATCAGTGCCAATTTAATGTCAAAATATAATAATTTTTAAAACCCTTTTGCTTCATTGCTGTTATTAAAGTTATTTATTGTTAATTCATTTTGAAAATTCCCTCTTCCCTTTTCTCGATATAATTTTATGCAGTTTAATTAAAATATCTAAATAATACTCCAGAGCAGAAATATCGACACATTGCAATGTTATTGATCTAGAACCTAATATCTCATATGATTATGACATGAGGAATTATGAGGGACATGAGGAATTATGACATGAGGAATTATGAGGGATTATGAGAGTCAAGGTGTAAGGTACTTTAACCTTTACCTTACGGGGCCTATTTTTCTAATGCCCTCTTTAGAACGGGAAACTTCATACCCCCTTTGTAAGCACGGCCATTAAAGACGTTATATATATATATATATATATATATATATATATATATATATATATATATATATATATACACGCACGCGCACGCACGCACACACACACACACACGGGCCCGGATTCTTGGGATACATGCTATCCCACCCCGTAAGGAAAAGGTCATTGAGATATCTAGACATTAGAAAAATGATAGTTTTTTAAATCCTGTATAAGAACCATTTGCAGTGTTAGTATAAATGACTCACTGTAATTTTATTTTTTTACCAAACATTTAAACCTCCCGTTAAGGTTACCTAGTTACCATCTAGCGAGAAACCCTCGTAAATATGACGAGCCCCTTCAACGTAACAACTGTTTTTTTTTTCAAACACTCATGAACATGCACACCCACTACACCCCTAACTGTTATTTTTAACTTTATTGTTATTTCTCGCAAAACTCCGCGGCATTCCAAACACGTTAACACAGTACTTATCACAGAGGGAAGTTTACCCATGCAAACAAGTCTCGCACGTGACTCATCTCCCCTTCCTCGAAAGATAGCTTGTTGCGCCTTGCCGGGTGGGGGGGATACTAGAAGAACGATCTAGAAAACTGAATATGAAAAGAACGCCGTTTAATTGCTTAAAATTCCCAAACCTGTCAAATAAGATAACCGATGAGAGTCACCACTTTTTTTTTTGGTCTCCCCCGTATTCCTCTCTTGGAGTAGATAAAAAAGGGGGGGCTGTTAAAAGCCCCCAAGAATTGCGGAATGTAAAACAACCTGTCAATTATACTTACCGTGGCTCCAAGTTCCACGTCAAACGGTGGGACATCGAAATTCCGTCCCTTGGACCTCACTTTGCAATTCCTGCTTCAATTACGTCCACAACCGCTCGGAAAGCATGCAACTCGTCATATGAAAGTGTGAATCACTCTTCAGTGATGAAGGATTGAGTTTGTTGGGAGAGGGGAGGACGATAACGAACCCCCCCCCCCCTTCCCTCGGGGAGCAAGAGGAGCCCACTCATTCTGAAGTAATTTCCATCGTCCCCTCAGGCTATCTCGTGTGGAACGCGCGACGTGTAGTTTTCATCAAGGATTGATGTAGCAGTTTGGAGATCGGCAATGCCCACGTTTTTTTTTTCCGACTACGCGTAGGTTGGTAGTCATTGAAAGTTGCTTGACAAGAGGCTATAAGACCCGTTTTAATCAAAATGAGCTTTGTTTGATGTTTTGCTTATTTTACCTTTTCAATCAAAGCCGCCGTTACATATTTTATTCTGCTTCAGTTGCTGGGATTAGTCGATCAGTATAAGCATAATGCCGTTTCGTAAGGAGGTTTGTGATCTCTTATTTTATTTCAGATTTACGTGGTGTAAATGTCCGTAAATAACTCAATATATATTATCGGAAATAAAGTCATGGATATAAATCTGCTTTTATCTTTTCTTCGAGTATGTTTTTCTTTATAATAGTGGATTGGCTCGGAAGAATGATAAACAGATTTCAGTATAGAAGGCGCATTAAGTTGAATAAATATTTTACGCGAAGGAAATATAGCGTCATGTAAAATATTTCCCACAAAACGCTGCATTTTCCGACAGTTGCGTTATGTTAGCATTCTTCGCTTATACATTCGTAAAAACTTACTTTCTTAGAAATTTCCTTTCATCCGATAACTGTTTTCTAATAAGAATATTGCGATTGTAAGAAACACTTATGAACGAAAATGCTACACTTTGAAGAATTATGTCTCAAGTGGTTTCCATTTTTCTTAATAGTAATTTCTCTAGAGTTTCTCGTGAAGTTTTCTAAGAATATAGTCTAATACTTCTAAATAAATATATATTTGAAAAAGCTTTTTCGTGTTCTCGTGGCATTAAATTAAAAATTCATATTAGAATATATATGTGTAACGACACGGGCGTGGGCCGACGAATATTATCTATAATATTTTCTATAATATTAAAAAACTAGTAATTTCTTAATTCAACACTCTTAACATTTAAAAACTATTAATTCCTCACTTTACTAATCAAAATTACATACCCCTTTTTAATCCCTTAAGTTATTTAATTCCCTTTCGGCACTCGCGTTAAATTCCATTATTACAGCCTTAGGAAATATCATTAAAGATGGCTGTCTTTTTTAAGTAAAGGGACGCGGCGCGGCGTCAGTACAAGTTTAAATCAGTTCTGCACATCAACAACAACTTTAAACCAATCAACTATTAAGACACACCCTTTAATCACGTGATGGACTGAAGTTTATATAAGACTTGACATCCGGAAGTAGGACGGATTCCTGTACTTTCTCTTGCTGCATTCATACCGGCGGAGTCGCCAAAGGAAATAATAAAAATGTAGTTCGAAAAAGTTGTGTTGCGATTTGTGTGTCCGAGGGTTGAGATGAAATGCGGGAATGGATTTAAACATTTGTGATGCACGGCCGGGCGACAAGTCATCCATTTTACCATCAATTAGATGAAGCAAAAATAAATCATAATCAAAACTATGCCACTCAGCCCTTCATTCTTCGGCCCGCGCCCGTGTCGTTACACACACACACACACACACATATATATATATATATATATATATATATATATATATATATATATATATATATATATATACTTGACTCTGTTCTAAATTATGGGACCAGCTTGTAGGGGATAATACTGGCCACCTGTACTGTGCCCCTTTAAATGAATGGGCAGCAGTCTCACCGTTTACTGAGAACAAATGACGTCACAGAAAATCTTCCGCACATTTGTAATAATATATATATATATATATATATATATATACACCGAGTGGCTCTTTTCCAAATTTAGACTCCAGTTAATTTATGATTTAGCGTCCATTTCGTTGTGTTTTTAAAAAATCAAATGTTTCATCGCAATTTTTACCTCTTTACGTTGCACTGTACTTTGTTTTGTATTATTTGGTATAACCATAATATATACCTTTATTGTTATACTAAGTAATGTAGTATTCTGTCTTGAATCGCTTTGTATTATACTTAAGTTAACATTTATCACTTAGTAATAATGCAGCGAGGTATGATGTTTTCATATTCTTACTGGACTGGTTTTTACTTACAAAGTATTTGCCAATACTCGATGAGTACTGGTAAATTGAATCAATACCACCCTCAGTCCCACCCTCAGACGTGTGAGGCACTTGCAACGGTATCTCTGTACTGTGGAATTAATATGTCCAGTTTTCTTTTCTGGATTACGCTTGTACCTTGTTGTTGTTTTACTTTTATATGTATAAGTAATATAAAAGTAAAATATTACTATTATATTTTACTTTTATATACTTTTGTATACAGTGGCGGACAACTGAATATAAAAGTAAATTATCAACTGAATACTTTAACTGACTGAAACCACTCATAGATTTTACGTATACTATATATATTCAATTAAATCAAAAAATTATCTTAAACAAAAGGAGTGCACTCTAAATTCTTTGTGTGTTTAAAAATGCTTTTCGACACTGAGAAACAGAGTGGGATACTGCCTTATTTGATGTTCAGGACATTCTTCCACATTGCTAACTACATTCGATTTAGTTGTTTGAAAACACACAAAAATAAAACTATACATCGCATAAATAAAAACTGAAAAACAGATGTCTCTTTGTATGTTTGCCGTAGTGATTAATACGATTATAATAAATCTCATTTAAAATATAAATAGCAAACGTAAAATCGTAATTTATTAGATTACGGAAAACATGAGTAATCCCATTTTTTTTTAACGCAGGATTAACAATGGAATTAAAGATTGGAAATTAATTATATTACTTCCTTAAGGGGGCAAGAGACATTCAACCCCGTTTTGTTTTAAATTTTCAATGTTTTACTATATATAGAAAATTAAAATAACATTTTTTTTACTACATTGAAGTCACTTATAACTCGCAAATAAGCATTTCGTGGAAAAATAAGACCTGTTTTTCAGAGACACTTTTGAAAATGCTAGAAAATTTTAAAATGATCCATGCACATTCATTTTTTCTCATTTCTTCCATATTTCTCAGGATTTTTAATTGAAGCGTTTATCACAAAAATGTGCATCCTTCTTTGAACCTATGATAAATATTTTCAAATTTACTAGACTGTCTAATAAAATGAAATCATGCAAAAATATAGAAAAAATAACAGGCATGTTAAAAAAAATATTTGCGGCTTTAGATTCACACAAAAAGAACTAAATGTACAATTATGCATATATATATATATACACAGTCGAACCCCGTTATTGCGAACCTGGTATAAAACGAACTCGCGGATATAACGAACGAAAATTTTGGTCCCTCCGTTTTCCTATTGTACGTAATTTAATTAGTATTGTGTCAGTTTAATGTAATCGATTTTAGTCAATTTAATTCATTAATGATCAGTTTAAATTGATTTTATCATTTTTATTAATACATCATTATTGAATACACATTGCAATTAACCCATTAACCGCCAAAACTATAAGGGGTGAATTTTTTTTTTATATAGATAATATTGGCTATTCATTTGAACATATACAACATTAATTTATGGGTAAAATAACAAAACTGGTCTTAACTTTCGAAAAATCGAGTGTTGCGTTCGCGCAACGTCAGCGGAATAAGAGTATTGACATTAAGTGAGTTCAACTGAACTTCTGCAGGGTTTCCCTTGATTTGAGCACTGAATTTTTTTTTAAACTTTATAGGTAATTTATTTATTATAAAGATTTAACTTATTTTTCCTTTACAAAATTACTTATTATATCCAGAAAACAGTTTCTATCACGAAAAGCTTCACTACAATCACGATGTAGAGTAACGTGACAAACTTTGCATGGATAAATTGTCTGGCTATGGCATTGTTTACTACGCAGTCTTCTGCTGTCTTCGGACTTGACAATAAAATGTCCACGTTCTCCACGTAATGGCTTTTGCATGCTGAATGTCCTTATCAAGAGATCAGTAAATTTCTTCCTGAGGTAAAGAATAATATCCCGTCGGCAAAAATATTCCTATGAACCTCATGTAGGCTTCAGATGCTAAAAAATAGGGGTGATTCTTTTGTTGGGCACATGAATTTGTCTATTCGACGAGAAGGGAATAAACCTCTGAGCCAAAGATAAGATCAAAAATCTCTGCACTAGTTTTATCTTGTATTATGCTTTTCATAGTTCCGATTTGATCTTTTTCTTCATTTTTCGGCTGAGATATATTCCATGGTCCTTTCTTTATCCATTTCAAATCTTCAGTTTTTTTTTTTTTCGAAAAACGTACTGCTTTTAGGAGGCAAAAACTTCTTTTTTAATCACACTTCAATTTCGACAGCAGTATCGCATGGTAAATCATCATTGTCACTATTCAAAATATTATCATTTCCTTCTTCTTCATCACTAGCCTCCGCTGTCTCTGGTAGAAAATCAACAATATCAGTTTAATTCTCGTCATCATTATCTGAATCTTCGTCGAAAATTCTTTGAAGAACTTCTTTAAACGTAAAGTATCTAGTTTTAGGCATTTCTATAACCAAAGAACGTCGGAAAGTTCTACGGAGTCGAGCGACACATGTGAATACCCTTTTCCCGCTGACGTTGCGCCAACGCAACACCTGTTTTTTCTTCCTCCCCCACCCAAACAAAATCAACCGATTGATGGAATGTTCTGATAAACTTTGACCTTAGCTAAAAATAAATCACCCCTAAATCTCACGTTTGTCTCCCTATATTTCTTCTGTAAAAAAGACCAGGAGAAAGTTCTCGTTCAAAAATGCTTAACTATTTGTCTAAGTGTTTTACTCGTTAATTAATTAAAAGAACAGTTGAAGGTAAATATTTTTCAATTCGATTATTAACCCTACTCAAAAACTACTGTTAACATAAAATTCATTTGATAGCTAAATTTTTATACGCATTTATTTTGACCCTTGCGTCAACGCAACACCAGCGGTTAATGGTTAATGAGTTATACATTTTCTGAACTCTAGCATTTTTCCTAACGGTTCGGATATAGCGAACCACCGGATAAAGCGAACAAAACCTTTGGTTCCTTAAAGTTCGTTATAGCGGGGTTCGATTAGTTAGCTTATAATTAAAAATTTAAGGTTTTTAAATTGTATGAAATGCACATAGAGCATTTTGAAAAAACAGACATGTTTCTCCCCCAAAATCCTTATTTTCAATTTTTAGAGTCTTCAGTGTAGTCAAAAAGAATATTAATTATTTTCATTCTGTGTACAAAGTTAAAAACTGAAAAATAAAATATTCGAGGTTTAAGGTCCCTTGTTCCTTTAAATGGCAAAAGTTAATGTCTTTAGTTAGGAATGAGGTAGGTAAAATCTAAATAAAATTGATAGCTTGGGTAAATAAAGCGGAGAAGGAATTTAAAGATCATTAATATCCATCTCAAAATGGGCGAGTGATATTTTCTGTTCTGGATAAAAGTATAAAACTGAGAAAATCAGGGTATTGCATCAGGGTGTAAAGTGATTATTTCCCAAACACAATACTTTTATTAAAATATATCATACATTTGTGTTTCCAGTATAAGTGGACACGCACAGGTTTTAGTCTACAGAATAACAACAACAAAAAATACCGCGTTCTATGTAGAAAAGCAACGTAATATTGCTTCATAGATCTCGTATTTTAAATCAACATTATTTTTGGACGGAATTTCCCCACGTACTATTGAAAAAATAGCAAAATAAATAATTTTTCGTAACTGTTTTTAGATTAAGAAGTGATGTTTTAGAAGGGAAATAACTCTATAATCTATGAAAATATATCTATGGTGCCCGGTATAAAAGGGATTAAGTAAAAAAAAATATTTTTTGATATTTGTTCGTATTAATAAAAAAATCTTTTGACTTATATTAAAGGCTTAAGTCTATCAATTTCGTTTACAAAAGTACATTTCCTTGTACAAAAGACTGAAGTCGAAATTATATTTCTGGTATAAAAGCCAATAACTTGGTATATTTAAATCATTGTTTTTGATTCTTAAGCCCTTTATGCCGGGTACCTTAGATATGTCAGTTGAAAGAATATGCATAAAGATTAAGTTAAATGTATATTTTTAATTTATTTAAATAAAATACAAGCATTTTAGAATTATGTTTGATTTAGAATAATAATGAAAATTGAGGTATCTAGTCAGTTTTAAATTGCTTATTGCTCGCAACTGTATGACAAACAAAAGAAAAAAAATTTTCTTTGAAAAATAATATTTTTTAATATTCTTTACACCTCTTAGCTATTGAAAAGCGTTGAATAATATGAACGAAAATGCAACGAGAAAGTTATATATTCTATGCGGATAATACTTTTCGACAAATTTAATTACGAGGGCCTTTAGGATGTAAGTATGTTTGAGAGGCTCATAAATGCGCAATAAACATGGAGCGGTGCAAAAAAGTTGCCAAACGGACGACTTAATTCACTGAAATCGAAGAATAATTTTCCTCACTTCAAAAAATGCAAAATTTTCACACCAGAGATAACATACATAGTACAAAAGAAAAGTTAATTTCTTCAAAATCTTCCAACTTCTTTTGCAAAATTACCAAATCAAAGGGTACCATAAATATCATAAGTTGACATCACTATATGCGTCAAAAGTTTTATCAAAATTTTTCTTAACTTGATAAGGGAAAGAGCAGCAGATTAAATATCCTTTAAATAATTCACGTTGCATTAGTAACTTATTTAATTGAAAAATTTATACTTAAACCTCCCGAAAATGCATTTAGATATTTTTATCTAGAAACTTTTGGCTAGTACCTACAACTACCGTCAGAGAGTACTTAATGCCATAAGTCTACAAAGCTTCCATTTGTGAAAGCTCATAGACTGTTTTTAGTAAACTAAGAAAATATAAGTAATCCAATTCTACATTTATCTGTTAAGACATAAATTATTTACCTTTAATACGTGTAACGAAGATATTAAATGATAACGTGAGAAACATATAACCAGCTTTTACTTCTTTGAAATAAAATGGCCAAGTTAATAAATTTTTTCAGAAAATTTTCTCATTGCTCAATGTTTTAAATCAGTGCATATGAATTCTAGTGAAGTGTTGTAAAAAGTATCACCGGTAGAAAATCAGTAAACACCATCGGGTATATTTGAAGTTTAAAATAATTTGCTAACACTTTTAGCTATGGTGAAATGAATTATACCTTTTTAAATGTACGTTAGAGCTATTAAATAATACTGTAGCAAATTTATAATCTTGTTTTTCTGTTTGCTATTGAGAGTTAATTTACAAATAAAATATTTGATAACATTTTATCAGGAGAGAGTAACGACGTTATTTTTAATAGAATAAAACCCTTAATATATTATAACAATCACTACTATAATATAAACACTGAAGCAATTTGAAGAATTTTTTTTTCAATTTTCTCAATTTTTTTAACAATTAACTCTTCTAAATAAGATGAATATAAATAGGTTTTAGGAAAAAATAAATTATTTTACTTTTTCTAAAGAAAAGCTTGAAATATTGAGAAAACTTATATCTATATATATAAAACAGTTCCGTAACTGACTCATTCAATGACTGACATACAACGCACAGACCAAACTGCTGGACCTAAAGGGCTGAAATTTTGCATGGCGATTCTTCTTATAGTGTAGGGGTGCACTAAGATTTTTCAAAAATTATTCTTAGATATTTTTAAATTAAATTTTTAAGCTGTTTTTTTTTACTTTTTTTACGTTTGCATTTAAAATAATACGTTGAGGGTTAAAAAAATTATATCACGAGAAAGATCCTGAAAATTCCTTTAAAAGAAATTCTTTTCGAATCTTTACCTCCATTTCCTGCTTTTTGGTGAATTTTTAAAGATTAATTTTTAGAATTTAATTTATTAAATGCTGATCACGTGATTTCTTTTTCTGGTACTTTAAATAAATTTATCGCCACGTGCATAACAACTAAATAAACAAAAAGTATTTTTTTTCCTTGCTAATGCGGCAGACGATTGGACATTATCCAAAAAAATATTAAAATACAGTAAAAGAAATGTTCTACAAACTGTACTATATTAGCTGTACTATATTCTTTAGTATTCTATATATTAGATTTAATTTGAATATTTTCTTCTACATTATTTTGTCTATAAAATTATCCTTTACGATTTTCTTATAAACACACACATATATGTATATATATATATATATATATATATATATATTGCATCAGTTGTATACATTGATCGTCGTATTTATCATAATATATATCAGGGGTATCCAACTTACAAGTGTCCAAGGGCCGCAATCGAAAACACCTGTCTAGTGGCGGGCCGCAATTTAATCATGACCATACCCAGGACTTTTTTTCTTGAGTGAGGGGGATTTGTAGGATTTGTGTATAGTATATACCATGAAATATTTAAATATTCGAGGATGAACCTCCAACAACGACCTTGATTATGACTGGCCAACTTTCGTTAAATTACACAGACACACAAAAAAAGTCAAATAATAAGGGGGTATTTAAATAAGATGTGGGTCAAATGATAAGTGGGGGGGGGGGAGGTATGAAATAGAACATGAGTGGACACCCTACTTTTCATGCAATTCGAGGAAAATCAATCGTTTTTGTAAATGAACAGCATATGAAAACAAAGATTTTTACGAAAACATTTTTCGTTAACTAAGAATATCTAAATTGATGCTGCAAATTATTTTCCTAGAAGTCTTCGCGGGCCGCATGCCGCCCGCGGGCCGCCAGTTGGAAACCCCTGATATATATATACATATATACATACATAGATATATATATATATATATATATATATATATATATATATATATATATATATATATTTGGCATGAATTGCATACATTGACCATTGTATTTAATTTGAATGTACTCAGTAGCGAAGTACGGGTTTTCAGCTAGTTATTTATTAGAAAAGCAAAAATAAGCCTATGGTAAGTTCAGTATTCCCTTTCCTATAGCAGGCAAAATAAAATAAAAGCCTGAGATGATTGATACATTATTACACTTCTCCTGTGCAACATACGTCAAAAATTTTCCACTCTTCGGCAAAGTCATTAGTAAGCATAGTAAGTCAATTAACGGAAATTCAATATGTTAACCAATTATTATAAGCCTATATTTAACGCTTCCAATTTTATTTAATGATTTACTCCGAAGGATACACTAATTACTTTGAAGCCTTTCAGAAACGGATACAGCTGCTTATTAACGCTTCAGGTCAAATATATTATTTAAATGCGCACTGTAAGACGCATTCCGGAGCGTAAAATCTAAAACTTGGATGAATTCAAAAGCCATGAAATGTTCAGCTTCTCCCCCCACACTCTCGCTTCCCGGGCAAAAGCGTTTGAAAAGGTCGAAATAAGATAATTATATTTGCATCAAAATTTCAGCCCTAATATTAAGTCGCATTTGTCAAGTGACCAAAAGCTGGCTTTAAATTCACTTATATATCATCATATTAACTATTTAATTGCTCGTAAATTTAAACATTAGAGTTTTAATTGAAATATAACTCCTAGAAACGTATATCTAAATGATGAGAAGACGCTGTTTTCAAACAAAATTGTATTAAACGGGGGGTAGAGTATATTTTCCAGGTCTGGTAAGGGTTTTAGATAACAGGATATGCTTTAAATACAAGAGCTTTATTTCGCGGTGTTACGCTTATCTGCTAAATTCATTTTCTTCAAATTTGTAAATGCGATGAATAAACTATTCTAAATAAGTGGTACATGAACGGACTAAAAATAAGATCAATTTAAAGAGAAATGCTGCCTAATTAACATTTATCAATGTAAATTCATATTTATGTTCTTCAATCTAATTTCCATGCGAGCTGGGTAGGAAATATGATTTATAAAAGTTATTTTTAAACTCTCTATACTTGCATACCTTTTACTCATTAAATAACTATACACTCATTATTTAACTATATATATATATATATAATATATATATATATATATATATATATATATATATATATATATATATATATATATATATATATATATATTTATTTATATATAGTTAAATAATGAGTAAAAGGTATGCAAGTATAGAGAGTTTAAAAATAACTTTTATAAATCATATTCCCTTCCCAGCCTGCATGGACATTATATTGAAGAACATAAATATGCTTTACATTGATATATATATATATATATATATATATATATATATATATATATATATATATATATATATATATATATATATATATATATATATATATATATATATATATATATATATATGATGTTGCCGAATTCGACCGACAAATTCAGAGGGGTGCTAGTAGGCATCAAGAAGAGCAATAATCACACAGGAATGTATGACCGGAAACGCAAACCAGACGCTGGAGGGCGCTGTTTACTTAACCGGACCATACCTCTTACCAACACTACTGGATGGCTGGAAATATCGCATTTTTCTGGAGGAGGTAGAAAACTCAAAAACGAAACAGAACCACATAGGAATGAATATATATATATATATATATATATATATTAATTATAACTCTCGTATAAGGACTCTGACTAGTAACGAAATTCGGATATCAGAAATAGAGGAAGGGGAATCGTTATGGCAGACGGGGACTTCTTGTATAGAAAAGCTATAGTAGGGCTTGAGCGGCATCAAATCCAGTTAAAAAGTTCAGTAGATGCGAATAATAAGTTTATTAAGTACTACACATTATCTGCACTACTGATATTTAGTTGGGTAATATTTCTAAGAAGTACAAAGAGGAAAGTTTTTTACATACTTATATCACAGGGGAGAGTAATGAACGGTGTTGTCCCCCACTATGTCCAGTTTGGTTGAGAGGGATACGGTCATTTTTTGCTACACGAGGGCTTATTAGACCGGGACCTAGAGCTTAAAGCCGATTCCGAACGATTACAAACTAGTGTATGTGATAAATTTATGAATGTATATTATCCTTTAAAATGCAACTATGCGAATAACTTTAAGATCAAGATTAAAAAGATAGAAACTAATCTATTCTATGGCTACTCTTAAGACTATGAATTCTTTTTACACTTTCACCAAATACTTCTATGTTTTGACTCTTCTGACACGGCTTTGCCAGTTAGCTTTTTCTACTAATGATCCTGCTGGGTTAAACAGTTAAATCTTTATCAAATATCTGCTATTTATTTTACACAATGTAGGAAAATATTAAATCACCTTACATAGACAATAAAATATATATTGACAATAAAGAAACGTTGATTTTTGAAAGACAAAAATTATATCTTCTTTTATTTCAGTAAGTGCTGACAGCAAACTGAGAATATCTCACTTATATGAAAACAAAATATGTGAATATTTCCCTTAAATTTTAAAATTTTCCCGATTTTTATTTTATAGTTTGTTCTCCTATAAGCATTTCCAGAAGTAGCCTACTAAAAAGTCCCATAAAATAAATAAATAAATAATACAACAGATATAGATAAAAAAAAATATACTGAAATAGATAAAAAACAAACAAATCAAACACTCTGGGCATCCACGCACCAACGGCAAGATTCTGTATAAGTGCCGGAACTGAACCATAAAACAACAGAGGTAACCGACAGGTCTCGTCATCAGGGAGCCTAACCATGTCGATTACCTCAAGGGGAACTTTCTGAATAGGATGCAGGTAAGCCCAAAAGACATCCCAAGGCCCCGAGTCCCCCAAATGATTATTGAAATGTTTAAATTATTGAATGGCAAATTATTGAAAATGTTTTCTTTGCATATATGTTTTATGTTACAGTGATTTAGCAGTCTATGCTTGAATTTTATTTTTGTTTATTTCTTTTGTTTATTTTTTACAAAGTCCCATAAAACTCATACATTAGCATTTGAACTACTCCAATACGAAAACTCCGCTGATATAAAAAAAATATCAGGTTAAAAAATAAACATCCCTAGCCTACTCAACAGCATTAAGAACCTAGGATTTTTTTCCCATTACAGGATCCTAAATATGACATATCTTCTAAACGCAATGGAGACAGCGCAAATAAATGTGCAGTCAGTTTTTCCCCTAAATTTCGAATGGAAACTGAATATATTCCAATCATTCTATCCTTCATAGGAATAAACAGACTCTTTTATGACATATCATGTTTCATACCACAAAAACATTGCGATTGAGAAAGCTGCATATTTTGCCTATAGAGATTTTAGTTTATAACTCGCGCAGTTTGCTGCTCTAAAATACACAAACGAAAAAAGTATGTGTGGCGTTAAATTTGAAAAGTGTACTTACTAATCGGTGTCTAGACTCTGCACTATAGACATCACTTACCTAAAAATGTAAAGATGAAAGTATTAGTTTAGTCAGGAACTGCTGGAAAAAAGAGAAAAAATATACTTATATTAATGTCATAAGAGAATCATATTAAAACAACATTTCCTTAAAATAACTACTTCATCTTTCTGTTTTCATGATAATTGTAATTTTTCATATTTTATGCTACTAGGTTATTTCCAAGCATAATATTTTTGAGATACTAAGTAAATGTTTTGATATATGCACATTTTAAGAAGAAAAAAATATATTCAATTTCTTATGTTAAAAATGAGGTCCTGGACATTGAAACTTTGAAATAAGGAAAATATTCATCATATCAAAATGAAAATAAGAAGTTGGAGAAAATGAAGTTTGATAACAGTTTGGTTGTTCAAATAGTAATGTTATTTATTAAAAATGTTGTAAATAGCTGCAATTGTTTCTAAATACTGTAAATAACATTTATTGAAGTTTTTTTTTTAGTACCGTTTATTTATTTTTATTGAACTTTAGATTTCAATATATGAGATTTTGGTGATATTTTCAAGTATTTTGGTAAACTTGACAAGTTTGACCACTTTTGGGGAAATTTCGAGTGTCCGGAATTAAGCACTCAGATTTCACCGAGTTCAGTAATTCTCCATTTCTAGGAAAATCGTGAATATCGCCAAAGGTATTGTGGCGTAACGATAAGTAGGTAATGCGATTCTCTGAGGCATTTTTAAAAATTGCAACTTTTGGATCCATAACAAAGAAAGACAGAGTCCTAATTAAAATGCGAAGGCCAATTTTAAAAACAAAACTTAACAAATTTATTTACAAAAAAATAACATTAAACCATTTAAACATATTCAATTAAATTACGTGCAGATTTACAGTACACACTCCAGGACCCAGCTCGGCCCAAAACCAGGAGCTCCTAAAAAAACAATCGGCTCTAATTCTCTCTCGGCTGGATGTTACAGGTCCATCATCTTCAAATTCTTCAACTCTCTGCGTATATCTTGTGGCGTTTTCTTTGTCGGCGACTCTCCCTATTCCACGAAAATGCGTCTGTTTTTCAGAGAGGGGGCCGGCAACCCAGTTGGTGACAGTTCTTCGTAACGCCGAAACTTTATTACATTCCAGTGACAAAGTCGCATAGCTATCGCTAGGAAAGACAGCTTTATAACGGTGATGGGAAACATTTTCTGTTTTTCCAAATAGTTACACCCACAACTTGTTTGGGAAACCGCCATGCCAGGGATAAACTTTCAGGCCAAAACTCTGCACGTGGAACTGGAAAAGGGTATTCTCGAAAAACATCTAGCTGGCCCGTGGGGCATGAGAACCGCCCAATAACACGTGACTCTACAGTATACAAGCACGGCGAGCTCGGCTTCTAAAGTTCCAGTTCAGGTCATTCATTCGTCAGTAGTAGCTCAGTTGCTAGGTCTGTCATTGGGTCTTCGCAATAAGTCCAGTGTGAATCATTTTAGGTGAACTTCGCTGTAGTTCTACCTTGATAGTGCATATACATTGGTGCAGAGTTCTCTGCCTGCAGACCCCCGACTCCTGTCATCACATTAGTCACGGTATTTAGAACCACCCCCATTCCCACCCCCAAGGTCCCTCGAGTTTCTTTGATCTGGTGTCTCCCCCGACCCCGTTCGACACCATTTGACCCGCTGACCCCCCACCCTTTCTTTGATGCTATGTATCCGAACCGCCAGAGGAGGCGATCCACGCATATACAGAATACAGAGTGAACATAAATCACTGGATTCCCCAAGGCACATGCAGAGAACTCTGCACCAATGTATATGCACCATGAGACTGCTTGTTATATTTGTCGTCTGTTTAAGTATAAAAAGCAAATAAACTTGTGTCTCTTATCTGGTTAGAGATCTAGCTATGTCGAGTTGTTATTCTTAAATATCGGCGAACGAAAAACGCAACAATATTTTAATTTCTAGATTTCACGAATAGTGGCATTCAACATAAGAACTCCACACATCGGGAGGGTAGCAGTACTAGATGATGAAGTCACCTGAGGCATAGGGAAAGAATGTTTCAAGACCCAGGTCTAGCTCTTTGTGGTTAAAGTGACACCCGATCGCTGGGCAGAAACATATTGGGATATTTGAGCCCGCGGAAGCCTTGCGGTAATGTGCTGAGGGCGGCGGTAATGTGTTGCGTGCGGTGCTGAGGGCTCTCGCATCGAATCCTAAGCGCCATTAAGGCGACAATGGACCTTCAGATTGACAAAAATATGTCCCCAAAACGATTTTTTTTTCTTTCTTTCAGAAAATGATTCTGCAACTCATCAGCTTTAGATTAAAAAAGAAGAGTATGTTGATCCGATCATTATTAACAGAGTTATAAGTATTTTTTTCAAACGTAAACAATGGAAATGTTAGTCAAATTAAAACTTTAAATGTCATTTTCTCAAAACAAGTTTTCATGTCGTTTCGGTAAGTTCAAAATGTTCCATGCGTCATAATTTTTGTTGAATTTTCATAAAATTTCATAAAATGATTATTTATATATGTTAGAATAAAACTTAGAAATCAATTCATTATAATATTTTAAAACTTGAAATTTTTACAGTAAAAAATTTTTTTTGGATAAAATTTTGCATAAAATGACCTATTTTTATCGATTATCTGAAACAAAAATTAATGCGCATGGAGCATTTTTAATAGAGTAATTAACAAACTGATTTTAATTAATATCTTAATTACATTCTGAATTTTTTTTTTAAATTTAGAATTTCCATCTCTAAACAACACTGTAAAAGTATACAAAATTTCATAGCAATTGGTTAATAAATAAAAAAAAAGTTTTTCATGGTCCATTGTTGCCTTAAATACTAGGTCGGATATGGGCCAAAATAGGCCGGATATGGACGCGTTAATTCCTCAGGCCGGAAAGTTCCTCTATGAGGGCCGAATGGCTAGGACGCTGGCATTCGGTACCAAAGCCTATGAATTCAAATCACACTCTTGGCAGGGACGTTTGCAGCTGTTCGGAACCGGCTTTAAGCTGTAGGACTCGGTCTAATTAGCCCTCGTGTAGCAAAAGTTGACCGTAGCGCTCCAAACCAAACCAAACCAAACCAAACCATCTAAGAGGTCAGAGAGGGTACGATCCTCCCGGATGTCGGTCAAAATAGAGGTGACACCTGCCTAATCGGACTCCTACTCGTGTGGTACCATTATAAATCGGAGTCGCAGCCCTCAGCCAGTAGTCTATATGGATCTGATATAGAATACTTCCGGACAGAGGTTTTTACAAACACCAACAACATCGGCATAATGGAAAGTTAAAACAGGATTACTACTACTACGTAAAATCCAAAACTTTTATATCGTACAATAAAATAAACTATAATATATCTAAGGTATTATTTGAGTATTTAACAAAATTTCAGAACACTTAATGTGTTTTTTAGCGATAAAAAATCTTAAAACGAAGAAACAATAGTTAGATGTAAATTGGAATATTAGATTTTTTTCTAATATCATAGTAGGTATGTAATTAATTTAAATTGTCTGGATCTCTAGTTAACTGAATTATTTTTCACCAGAAAAAGGTAAAAAGGGTAAAGATAGAACGTCGTTACGAAAAGTGTATTTTTTCCATATGGTTTCAGTACTTTTAAGCTTTTATTTACTGGATTTAATTGAATTTTTTTTTTTACTTCAGCATTTTAAACTCGATGGAGCTATATTCTCAACTATCTGAACAATGAAAATTGAACATAAAACAGTTTTGTTTAATTCCAGTGCTTCTATTCTTAAGCACACAAAATACCTAGGAAAGACTTAATTATTCTTATATCTCCCTTATTTTCATGGAATTAGGGATGGTTAAGTGGATTTACCCTCCATTATCGAATTCCCTAATTGCTCCAAAAATGCGACCAAAAACAGTTATAGGACTGGACATAATCTTACGTGACTAAGCACAATTTCATGGGTGAACATTTCTATATGTTATTTTATGTACTGTGGTTTATTTAAAAAATCACACTTGCTGAGGATGAAAGCAAGATTCTTTAAGGCTGCTGTGTATTAACCCTATTGAATTCGCTCACCTCAGTGTTAATCTATAGAGAAAATGTGTCCAAGGATTGCCGACTTCGATTTCAAGATTTTTTTAAACTTGTACTCCGTAATAGAGAAAGAAATTTTACACTTTGGGGCATTTTTCTTTAAAAATTAAATCAAACAATATTTTAAAATTCATATTATTTGACGAAAAAAATCTAGTACAGTGTATTTTAACGCTCATAAATTCCTTTGGTGGATGAAATTTATAAAATGAATCCTGTTGCAAGGTGCATAAAAGTTCGGGTTATCTGAAAGTTTCATTTTTATTTGATTATCTGCATTTATGTAGCTGTAAATAGTAGACAAATTTTCTCCATCGGTTAACATTGAAGTGAGCGAATTCAATAGGGTTAGTACACAGCAATCTTAAGTCTGGTAAAGCTTAGATGAAGAAGAATAATTACAATCCTTCAGCTAATATCTTAACTCTCTACAGTAAAATAAAATGTCGTATAAAATCTATCATTTTATTATTCTTAAAAACACTAAAATATTATATTCAGTATTCTATTTTTTTTCACTTTCTCTTTACTTATCTACTGTAAAAATCATTCAGCAACGTTCACATTTCCTTTACATTCACCATATATCTTTCTAAAGAATCATCAGTAGAATCATCAGTATAATTAGCTTTCTTCTGAAAATATATTCAGTATTCTATTTTTTTCACCTTTTCTTTACTTATCTACTGTAAAAATCATTGAGCACTGTTCACATTTTCTTTACATTCACCATATCTCTTTCTAAAGCGGACATTGTACTTACCTTTCCCTCGATCTCGGGTCTCATTTTGGGCTTACCACACGTAATTGAATATTTATGGATAATTAAATCATGGACTTATTAAAAGAACTATGCCGTGAAATTAATTCCTCCCACTGTTATGAAAGACAGCGGTTTAAATAAACAAAACACAGTGATGTATTCGATTGAATACATAATGAAATACTAATGAAGTTCCTGCGAAAGGGCTAAAGCTATTAATTTAAACGCAATTCTTCTGTATTAAACGATGGCAAATCATCAATCATTAAGAAGTACCCATGCACACCAAATGTAATTTATTTCCATCTATTTGTTAGGGACCCAATTCAATTTACTGAGTCAAGATATCTAATTGGTAGCTTTTCAAGGCACGTGTAACCAATGCGTCATTTCGGAATCTTCAGCATATGAATTTGGTATTGTCTTTACCAATACGGAAGATTAATTGCCCGAACCCCGAAATGAACGGGGATGAGAAAGGGGCATGCATTTTGTCGTTAAAAAATATAGGAATTGAATGGTGTATGTAAAAGTAAACTAACAATAGGAAGTTTTTTTTTGTTTTATAATGGATAGAAAGAAGTGAAATATTACAAAGTGATTTCATGTTGCGAATGTCAGACTCGTGTAAAAATAATTGGGTTCAATTATCGAGTAATAATACTCCGGTAAGCAAGTGGCAATTTTTCCTCTTTACATGATCCAATTTTATCAGTTCAAAGTCACACAATTTGCAAAATAGTAACCATTTTTATACATAATTTTTATTTGTCCAATTCTTAATTCTATATAGTGTAATAATAACGTCATAATTATATTTATAAAAGTAACTGAGGAAAACGCAGGTCTGCATTTCGTCTATTCCAGCTAATATAATATTTAATGTTCTAAATATTTTTGAGTCAAAAATATCAAAACTACAATTATAATAGTCTTTTGTATTTATTAGATGGTTTTATCAGAGTGGAAATGCAGTATATTTTATTTAGGATGTAAAAAAAAAATTAGCGAACAATCATTGTAACATCCGCATTTCAATTAAATAAATCACATTTTAGTTTAGAAGACAGTCACATTTTGGTTCTCTTCTCGTAGACAAATTTCCTAGAATCCCTTTCTTAGTATTCTTAGCATTCGTACCTGATGTGTTGAGGGTGAACTGAGAAACTTTCCTTTTATTTATTTTCCTTTCTTATGTATTTCTATACATATGTCGAATTTTTAAATATCATCGAAACACAGGTTTAAAGTTCTTCGGATCATAGGATAAATAAACTCTAATTAGCATTAGAAAAGATTACTACATAGTTTTATGTATCAAAACAGAATCAAAAATATCGAATAATAATATCTCCTCATTAGTATAATCGACTGATCAGTTAAAACAAGATTAGAGAAGTATATATCAATGCAGGAGTTTGTGCATATGGATTTTAAATGGTATCTAACAATGTATCTAAATTTGAATGGATTGCAGCAAGGCGTGGGTTCACAAAAATTCCACTTTGTTCCGTATTATCGTTAACTGCAACACGTGTTTAGATATGTTATAGATAGATAGTATTATATTTAGAATAATCTATCTTTTGTAATACACACACACACACTTATATACGAGGTAGGATTCAAAAGATCCCGGACTGAGCCTATAACTAAAAAAAAAAAATTTGTAGTAGAGCGACTACGATAACGTTTCTGTATTACTACGTTCTCCCCCTATTCTAAAAGTGGTTTGACACAAATCTCGTGGCCAGTGGCTCACCACGGCGTCGTATTTTGTAGGTGGGTGCATTTAGTAACCGGCGATTGAAAGAAATGGCGTTTGTTGAGCAGAGAGTTAATATCAAATTTTGTGTTTGTTTGGGAAAGAATGCTACGGAGACTTACGAAATGTTGAAGCATGTGTACGGCAGTGATACATTATCGTGAAGGCAAGTTTTTGAGTGGCATCGACGTTTCAGATAAGGCAGGGAAAGTGCCGACGAGAAATGCGTTGGCCGTCCGCAGTCTTCCCGCACCGCTGAAAACATCGAAAAATGTTCTTCGATATCCAGGGCATTGTGCATCTGGAATTTATCCCTGAAGGACGCATTGTGAACAAAAAACTCTATGTAGACATCCTGCGTCGTTTGCGTAAGTCGATTCGGAAGATGAGACCAAAATTGTGGGCTGAGCAGTCGTGGGTGCTTTTGCATGACAACGCTCCTTCACACCGATCCCTCCTCGTTGCTGACTGTCTTGCGAAAAAGAAAACAACTGTTTTGCCACAGCCTCCTTACTCCTCTGATCTCGCCCCCTGCGACTTCAGCCTATTTCCTGAACTGGCAAGTCGCTTGCAGGGTCATCGATTTCAATTTGCAGAGGAAGTTAAAAGTGCATCGCAGGCAGAATGAAAGAACATGGCTAAAAATGGATTCCAGAAATGATTCAATGACGTTTACAAGCGATGGCAAAAGTGTATTGTTGCGCAAGGGTCTTATTTCGAAGGAGGATGTGTTTCAGCAATTTTATTGATAATACTTTTTAAGCTATAGACTCAGTCCGGGAACTTTTGAATCCTACTACGTATAATATATATATATATATATATATATATCTGTTTGCAGGGAAAAGAGTGTCAAGTCCAAAATCGTAGTTTTGAGAAAAACGGGATTGAAAAAAAGGCTTTTGTAAAGTCAGTTTTTTAAATTTTTATTTTTTTTAAAGTAAATTTTTCTAATTTTATATTTGTTGGGTAAAGAGTGTTAAGTTCTTGATTGGGACATAACTCCTTTAACACTAACATGTTTATGTTTTGTTTCATTTACCCCAAATTTCCCCTATTGAATAAAAATATTTAGGACTGGAATTGGACTTGGATTTCTGTACCCTGCAGTAGCCCTTAATTTTTCAAACATGCCTGGTTTGATAACTTATTTTAGCCCGTTTTGGACTTAATACCCTTTGCACAGCAAACACACACACACACATATATCGTTTTTCTTTTATGTACTTATACTATGTTTAATGTGTTCGGTAATCTTTCATTATTGCTTTCAAATGCGCAAGACAAGACACTGATTCAATCAGTTGTGAGTTGCCGTAGGGAGGCAACCAATTAAAAATTTTAAACATACGTGCAATTCTCAATGCATTTTAATTTCAGATGTTTAACTGTATACTTTAACTTAACTATATGCAATTATTAGCACATGCATTCTAAATGTCCGATTTATACCAACAAAATCTATAAGTCCCAATAAGCATTTGAAAATCGTACGAGTTAGTATTATTAAATTACATTTAAAACGCTTTTATCTATCATATACAACAGTGAAAACAAACTTAGAGATAGGAGCATTTGTACACAAAGCACTAATGTTCTGAATGAAAAGAAAAACAAAACATATTGACTTATGCAAATTAATTTTATTTCCTCATTCCCTAATGTGTTCGTAAGACTAGCAACATTATTCTAAGATAATGGGAGATTTCATCCCTATGAATATTTAACTATAATTTGCCTTTAATTCAACTGTAATTCAATATAACTAAGATAAATTACAAAGTAATCTGGTAATTCGTTTATATCCTGGCATTGCTAATTTCATTTCATTATATACCATGTGTCATTAGAACACCGTATAATGTATGAAGTTGTAACAGAACAGCTTTGTTAAAGTGATCATTTGCATCTCATATACAATGCATGGATTCTCTGAAATTGACTTTTAAGCTTACATCACATATTTCGATAAATTATAAATAGTTTGTGTGTGATTGTAAAATTATATGTATTGAAGTGAATTATCAAGTTAAGAATACATGTTTGTGCCAAATCAAATTAATCTTTTTTGTTGCATTCCATATAGTTTTTGCATAAGATTCCTAATAAACCAATACTGATGCAAAATGACTTACTTCCAGTACCGAAGTATCAGTATTGACATATATGCGGTGCTTCTCTGGAATCAAATGATATGGGAAATGTTAATTCATAAGTATTAATTATATCAGTATTATTTAGTAAGATTTATTGGAATCAAATATATTTTATATATAATATATCTTTCAAAAATCAAGCATTTTAATTTGTTTATAAACCAGTAACAGCTTATGTTGTAGAAATAAACACATACCCGATCACATAAGTAGACTCTCAAAGTAGATGATTTAAGTGTCCTTGAACAGTTAACTTAAAGGGGTTTAAATACAGGGTGTCCGGGCTAAAGGTATCCAAATGTCATGACTTATTCTTTCGGAACTATCCATTAGAATTTTTAAAAAAATATTTAAATAGAAAGAACATTTCACCAAGTTTTAATATCAGTCATAGATTTCTATCATAATATCACATATTTCGATGTGTTTACCTTTTGTAGCACGACTAAAGTCTAATTGGTAATCCAGTTCTCTCCAAGTGTTTCGTAGCATATCAGGCGTTATTCGACCTTTTTGATTGGGGGATTCATTAAATCCGTTGTGTATAAACAAAATATTGAAACTGTGGATGAGTTGAAGAAGCGTATCATTCAAGCAATTCGTGTAATAACTCCTGATGTGCTGCGAAACACTTGTAGAGAACTGGATTAACGTTTAGACGCTTGTCGTGCTACAAAAGGTGCACACATCGAAATCTATGATACTCTGATCAAAGTCTATGATGGATATTAAAACTTTGTGAGAAGCTCTTTCTATTTAATTATTTTTTAATTCTAATGGATAGTTCGGTAAAATAAAAAGTCATGACTTTTGCATACCTTTAGCCTGGACACCCTGTATTCTATAAATACACATTCACGAATATAATATATTGTCAGTTACATTAGGTTGCCCAAAATAACCTTTGCTTTTTTATAATAGATCCCTTACCTGGCTTTAAGACATCGAGTTTTTCATCAGTAAACTTTACTAGAGGAAAACTTTACTAGAAGTTTTAGCTTGTCAATAACGACCACATTATGTATGTTAAGAAATTTTGTTTTATATTTAATAAAAAAAATTATCTTGTATTTATTAGTGGTTCTATGTTCTTTTGGATAATCCCAATTGAAGCATTAACTGCATTTGCAATGTTTTAATGCAATTCTTTCGATAAGTATGTCTTTAATGTTATAAGCTATACTACGAAATTTTACACTGAGAGATATCCATAACATGGCAGCTTTGCAAAATTTATCTTAGCTCCGCGCACCTTTAATCCTTGGACATTTAAAGATCATACCCGTTTTTATGGTAATTAGGAATGTTCATGCAGTTACTAAATTTATTGAAGGACATATACAAGACTGTCATTTAAGCCTGATTACTAACTTTTAAGTAAAATGAAAATTCTAAATCATTATAAGCTAAAAAGAGTAAATACAAAGCTAAGTATATCAACGTATTTATAAATTTTAATGTTTAAATTAGATCTTAAAAAATGCAGTAAAACAAATCAATAGATGTCACTATTAATAAATTTAACAAGAAAAGAAGACAGTATTAGAAACATACATTCGAGTTCAAAAATGAAACATAAACCGTGATGTATATATATTGTATATGAATGTATATCCATAAAAAGTTGAATATTTGAGTCACAAATAGCTCACGAAATAAAAATAAGACCGCATACCAAAAAAATATCTTGAAATACTATTAAAAACCAAACAGACTGATGTCGTAAGATAACGCACAAAAGTGATCTCCAAACAAAAAAATCCCTTTTGTCAATAAAAAATCACTTTCCTCTTCAAAGTTCGATCTTTCAATATCAAGTTTGTTTATAAGCGTGTGTTTTGACATTCTTAATGCAATAAATTGTTTTCTTTCGTGAAACATAAAAATATAGCATATATGTCAAGCGATTTAAAAAAGACATAAACGTGTCTTTTAAAAAATATATAGTATCACCGATTTTGTTTCTAATAAGTGTCATTGTATCTCGGATGGTGATGATCAGTTTATTGGTTTTTGACTAACTTTCGGTTTTTCATGTCGGATAATGTGCAGTTTAAGCTTTTATTGATAGGAAACTCAAAGTTTAATTAAATTTGAAAATTTTTCCTTCTTCATTTTTATAGTCTGCATTTGACTTTATAGTTTCAGACAAACAAAAATCGGTTTTCGCAAGGAAGACAAGGTTTTTTTTTCAAGTTATATATTACTCGGCAACTTTTTTTTTTAAATCTCAAATTTCCTGAAATTCATTTCTTGGTCCGCTTGACTTGAAGACCAAAGTAAATACATACGGCTGGTGATTTATTACGCGATTTTCTCTTTGGAAAAGATAAAAACTGAACTTCATATGTATTCTCACCAAGGTCATTTCCGTGGGTCAAAGGTAAAGAGAAGTAAGCAAAATTTTGGCAAAATTGGGCTAAATCGTGTTTCATAATCGAAAGCGTGTTCTCCTCTTTATGGCAAAGAAAGGCAAGTCTTACTTCAACTGGTTGGCCGATAGAAGGTAGCATTTATAATATGCATATTGATTATGTATAAGTTTAACATATTTATGATGTGTATGTATTAAATATTTGTTTTTTTCTTTTCAGGTTTTTGATCTAACTGCCTGAAACATGATCAAGGAATCAAAATACACTTTATTTAAAACAATCAAGCATCCTTAACCTTTTGAGGGGCGCTGTTTGCACAGTGCAAACACCTACATATAGTCTTTTTTTCACTTACATTCAATGAATTCCAGTTAAATGAGCATAAAAATGGTTAATACTGCCATCTGTTATCAGTTTAAAGAAGTAAAAACATTTTGCAACCGTTAATTGGAACATTTTTCAAGATTCTTTATGTTGAAAAATTCGGAGAATAAAATCTGAACCGTGCAAACGGTAGACGTTATTGCCCTTGAAAGGGTCAAAACAATCAAGCACGAAAAGCAGTTTCAAGATCCATGCAAAATCCACAATTTAAGATATTACTGAAATTCGATTATCTCAATTATTTTACTTACATAAGATTGCCACTGACCAACCCATACGTTTCAAGTGCATTGTATTCAAAGTCAAAACCAAACCTATCATGAAATTATTTAAACATGCTGCATGATCAAAATTCAGTTTTTCTTAATATCGACAATCTTTTATTTAACAAATTAGTACATTCAGTTAGTACTCCTAAGCGCATTCACTTTTCAGCATTAATATAAAGGTTGTTTGGCTGATTTAGAAGGCTTTAGGGAACTATTTAACAACTGGGGATACACTGACCAGGACCTTAATGATTTGAAACGTCTATAAACACTCCCGTCTTGATTACCAGCAAACGACACCGTTGGCTTGGGTCTAAGCCAATCGGGCTGTATAATATTTCAAAAAAAATTAAACCACATACTGATGATGATCTATTAAAGTATCAATTACAATTGTTCTCTTTTATCATAAAATATTTCTAAAGAGAAGTCATAAAATATTTCTAAAGATAAGATCATACAACAATAAAATGAAGTTAACAATTGTGAGTGTTGCAACATCAAAAAACACCTCAAGGGAAAAAATATGGCTGGGATTTCGGAAATTATGCCTCAGAAAATGGTAAATGGGAGTTTGAAAACTTAGTTTTTTAAAACTACGTTGTAAAAAAATATTGTATTTGTCCTCATGAAATTAATTTCTGATAAGATTTGGATAAAAGTCATAGCATCTGATAAGAGTCATAGCTTTCAGATAAGAGTCATAGCATCGCTATCTTTGCCTGGCGAACAAATTGCAAATATTGAAACCGAAGAACAGCTCGAAGAAATTGTTAATACTTTTGAAGAAAAATTTAAGCAGTGGCCATACCGAAAACCATATTCCGAAGGAAAATATTAAAGAAGAGCTGCAACCTACCACGTCTTCATATCAAGACCTGACTGAACAACACGAGTTTATTTCTATAAAAAGAGCGATCGCGAAAGAAATCTTCTACTGCAAGCAACGAAAATGTTACGAACCTCAAAAACAAAATTTCCTCCTGCTCAAATTGGTGATACCGTACGAATACAAGTCCCTGATGTCAATCGTGGTCGTGCAGATGCCCGAAATGTGTTGGCAGTTGTTTTTGGAATAGAAGACTGACTTTTATAAATTAGCAAAGAAAAATGGTACCCTCAAGAAGCATTATAACCGTAATCAGTTCGTAAATTGTAAAGAAAAGTTACTTTCCATAGCTGAGATTTCTTCTCAAGAAATGTTGCTGATGGAAGCAGTTTCAAGTAATTCGAGAAGTGGAGGGCAAAGCTATACATGCTACCATTGCAAAAAGAAGTGTTCCACGACTAAATCCAGTTGTAAAAGCAAGAGACTCTTGTTCAATTCAAAGAGTCATAACAGTTTAAGTTGTTGCAATAATTAAGATTGTATAACGTCAATCACATAATTAAGTAGGATTATTATTGGTGTTATTTTTTTCTCAAATTCAATGTACTGTTCATTTTAAGTTCAACAGTTTATTTACATGTGCTGTTACTTAAGCTTTCTCCTATTTTGACATACATCACAATATGCTTTAATAATAAAGTATGATTTAAAAACGTAACAAAAATATTTTTATTTAACTTCACCATCAGTGCATGGCGAATGTCGACATTTGCCGGTGTAGGGAGAAATAAGAATAAACAGCAAATAATTCGGATATACAATAAACGACTATGTGAATGTTGACATTCACCGGAGAATGTCGACATTTTCCAGATTTCGGTCTTTCACGGTAACATATATACTCAATATTGTTACTATTTATTAAGCAAAAGCTAACAAAATCAACTCTCTGTTAAATCAGTGTAATCAACTCCATATGTATAAGGTAATAATGTCACATATATCAGGCACTTTAAAAGCAAAAATTACTTCTGGAGGTGCGGGGTCAAGTGTTCTGGTATCGTCACTTGACTCGGTTCAAAATTACGGGACTGGTCCTTTGGCCAGTCGAACTCCGACCTTTGTGGTGCCAGTCAAAACAGGAGCCGCACCTTCATCGACCATAACTTCGAGATTTGATCTGATGCAACGTCAGATCAAATCTCGAAGTTGCTGTCGGTCAAGTGGCATAAGCAACAACAACACGACGTTTAAAAACAACTCACATTCTAGAGGCAATAAAGCGTTCAAGAAGACCTCAAATCTCCATGCTGCTTGAATATTTCTAATATCTGAAGATGCCGGTGCAATATTTATTCTGTCAAATACTATGTTCACTATTTCTTCGTTAGAATTCATGAAATTCATAGTATCCCTATAATCTATTTATCTTAGAACTGTGTTGCGTTATTTTAGAGCGCTTTGAGTAGACCCTCTTTTATGCTCATTAACTCCGAATTCGTTGCTCTTTTTTTACCCTTGAATACGGACTAATGCAAAACCCTTATTTTTGTCCCCGCATGCGGCAATTTATTCAGAAAAAAAAACTCACTACTACGTCTCATTTAAAATTCAAAAATCTGCGCATAACTCTGTATGATGCCGAAATCAAAATCCTAATTCGAGAATGACGAACACTGACATTGTAAAAAGGCGGAATAGAACATCAACATAAGGATACCGGTTGAACGAGAAGGGGTTGAATTTCCCAAAGGGTTGCCCAGGGTGTGCGGGATTTTTGACGAAAGTTGTAACAACACAACTTCCCACTTTTAAAATCACCCCTCCCCTCCTCCCCCTCCTGTTTTCCCTTTTTCCGAAAGCGTATTCCGTGTAACCCCTTAGCCACATGACATGCGGGGCGCTTTTCAGGAGTGAAATCCGCAATACTGTATTTGCATAACAGATTGGAGGGGCGCTAAGTACAAAAGAAACCGGGAGGAAATAAGCTATGGAGAAGTGTACCAACAAAAAAAAGGAACTTATTTGTGTGAATGCGCATCGACGCATAAGAAGAGTGGCTGTTATGGAGTTTTGAAGTATTGGGATTTGAATTAGGGATGCAGGAAATCATGATTTTATTCAGATTTTCAAAATATATTTTCTTACGCGATACCTTCATGTGTCATTTAGAGAACTAGCATGGATTTTTATGCGAAGAGTAATTTCAGAATTAAGTCAACTCGAAAATGAAAACTTGCTTTAAAAACACAAGTAATGTAAATAATTCAACACGAAATAATACGTATAAAGAGGGCATAGACTGCCGAACAAATTAACAGAATACTTACTCTAGCGTTGAAAATTTTACTTTCAATTAAATATTGCGCAGTTGCAACAAATCCTCATACTGAAAACTGACAAATATAACTAAAAGTAAATAATTCAACTAAACAAGAAAATTATTAGCAGGAAGAATGCAGACAAAATAAACCGAAATCACGCAATTAGGGCTCAACGCACCATAATGCAAGATTTTGCAGCAGAAAAGGAACTAAACCATATATCGAGCAACCGATTGGTCTCGTCATCAGGAGGCGTAACCAAATCAGTTACCTCAAAGGGGAACTTTCTGAATAGGATGCAGGTCTAACAAAAAGACATCCAAAGGTCCCGAGATCTTGCTTTGTTGAATTATTTACTTTTTGTTATACTTGTTTTAAAAACTATCAAACATAATAAAACAAATTTTCGTTAAGCAATTATTATAATAATTTGCTTTAAAGAAAAGCCTATCTATCTCATATAACGTCACAAGAGGGTTCGGGTACAAAACTCGACTTCGGTAGTGTTGTTATTTGGCTGTCCGCTTATGAATTTAGTAAGCAAAGTTCAACAATCTGTTCCTTGGTTTTCAAAATATATAAATATGAAAAATAGAGCAAAGTTCTTATAAATACAAAAGTTCTGTGATGGGTACTACGTGTATGTATACTCTAGCTGAATAACCGTGCTTTGCTACGGAGTACATTCAAATTAAATACAACGGTCAATGTATGCAATTCATTCGCATGTTTAATATCCATAAAACACATTATTTTGAATTAAATTCTTAAAAAAACTTCATCTAAATTAGTCTAATGGTTAAATTTTATCTTTTATCGTATTTCAGTATTTTTTTGTGCCAATTTATTTCGTTGTTATGCATTTGATGCAAAATTAAATTATCACAAAAAGAACAGAAATCTCGTGATCAGCACTTAATAAATTAAATTATTAAAATTAATCTTTAAAAATTTACCAAAAATCAGAAAAAGAAGGTATAGGTTTGAAAAGATTTCATTTTAAAAGAATTTTTATGATCTTTCTCGTGATATAAATTTTATAATCCTCATATTATTATTTTAAATGCAAACTTAAAAAAAGTTACAAACACAACTTAAAAATTTAATTTAAAAAAAATCGAAGAATTTTTCAAAAATATTTTTTAGTGCACCCCTGCACTATAAGAAGAATCGCCATGCAAAATGTCAGCCCTTTAGGTCCATCGGTTCGGTCAGTCAGTCAGTCACTGAACTGATATTTTATATATATATATATATATATTCCTCATGGTAGAGCAGGAGATTTTTTCCTCATATAGCGTGATTATTTGCCTATGTATTACTCCCATAGTAATGAAGTAAAAAAAATTGTGACTCATAATGGGAGAATATGCCTGCCACTCTAGGAAAATATTACTAGGAAACAGAATGATCAATCCTTTGTATAACAGTATGAAAAAATGTAGATCACAATGTTAATATCATATAAATACGTTTCCTTTTGCTTAGTTGAAAACATATATAATATGTTATCCGGGTAAGCGACCAAGCTTTATTAACTATAAAAAAATCACCATTAATGAGATACTTTTAACTTTACAAAAAGAAATAAATAAATCCTATGATTTAGCGAGTGGTTACAATATTATAACATTGCGTGATTAAATTTGGAATAAACCATTTTGTAAACCATCACAGCAAAAGTGTATTTGTTTTGACAAATGAAGAATAATGTTTACGCAGCTGGTACCTAAATAACAAAGCAAATTACCGCAGATCCATATGTTTGCTCAATATTACAATGAATATTATTTTTGGATTGCAAGTAAATCTATGAGTTTATCAAATTACAACAACAAGTTATTATTTTAGGCGATCGTTCATTGCGTGGTTTTATGTTTCGCTGCTCAAAATGAAGATAAAAACCGTAATCACGATATTCGTTATTTATAGAGGGCAGCGAAATTGCAATTTAATACTCAGACCATTCACGTAAACAGATTATTTTTAACTCACTTTTATTTCGGTAGCAGGAAAATTTCTCTCAAAAGAAGATTTTATAATGTTCCCTAGTCTGATTGAGAATATTTTTAATTCGCAAAAAAATTAATATAATACCGACATATTTAATTGCATGTTACAAAAATAAATATTTCATTTTAACTTATAAACGAATAATTTATCTTCCAATATATAGTGTTCAAGCAATTCTTTATTTCTATTAATTTAGTTCAAGCAATGAATTCTTTATTTCTATAACCAAACAATTTTTTATCTTAGTATGCAATCTGCTTTGGATGTATACAAGTTATTCAAAGGTTACTTTAATTTCAAAAGCTTTAATTCAAGTACTTGAGAACAATATAAGTAAACTCGGAATGCTAAGTATGTACAATTAAATTGTAAGAAAATTAAGCTTCACTACTAGTGAAAATAATTAAGGAATTTAAATACTTTTTAAAATCTCACTAATAATGAAAGTAAAATGGGTCTGGGATTGAATCAAATTCTTGAATTTCAGTAGATTTAATATGAAAGCAAACATTCAAAATACGTTATTTTATTGAAAAAAAGTTATAAATCATTTAGTGGAATAAACGTTATGAAGCTGAATTTTAAGTATCAGGCTTACCAGTTAATTATCTACGTTATAAATAAATAATCCCGTTAGCGGCATGGGGTTCAAAAGATAGATTTTTAACTTACAAATATATACTCTTTTGACATCACGTTTTCGAGATATCGTGTTTAATGCTAAATGCAGATCACATTGGATTTTAAGTACGATTTCGTTCCTCCGCAACGGTCCTCCGGAAAGCAAAATTCTGTCCTGCGTCGGGAGTTATAATCTTGGCAGCGCGCCAAACCTGGTCTGTATCGATTGGGCAAACAGTAAACAGTTAAATAGAAAAGTACTAAAATGCGTCAAAATTTTTACTCACACACACGAACGAACACACACACACACACACACACAATATATATATATATATATATATATATATATATATATATATATATATATATATATATATATATATATATATATACATATATATATATATATATATATATATATATATACATACAAAAGAGGTAAGCAACGATAAGCAATCCTATGTTAATAGCCCGCAGAAGAAACTACCTGAAATTTGTTAACGTAGGTATGCACTGGTCAGTGGCAGGTCGAAGTTCGTATCCTGTATCAAGGAAATTTTCTAACAGTACTCGAGTATGGTTAGATGCTTGATATTATACTAACAATGTTTAAAAAATGTTGAATATTAAAACTATGGAAGTCTCTTAATATGATTTTCATCCCGTATTTTATAACTAAGTTTTTAAAATGTTCTCAAAAGCATTGAATTTTTTCTACTTGGCCTCCTAATTCATAAATATTCCATAGTAGTCGATTTTTCTTTCCTTTTTCAGTCCTTTGAAAAATCCCTTTCAAAAACTTTAAATAATATTTATTAAATCATTTTAACATAAACAAATTATGGTAATTAACAAAAAAGTTAAATTTCTCCCTTTAGATGCATAGAAAAAGGTAAACAAATTAAATATTAAATTTGTTCCTTTTGTTTTGTTATCATATAAAATTTTTCGGCCCCTTGATATTTATTAGTTATATAACATGCTATCATCTACAGATATTATCTACAGATATTAAACTAATATATTATTATATATAAACCTTTAAAATATTTTTAAAATTACTTTTTGCACGTAAAAATTTTATCCAAAGCATCGATGTTCTGCTAATCTATCATCTTCATTGATTTTAATATCATTACATAAGCTTCACTGATTTTTTTCTTATTACACCAAATTCTTTTATTATTCTTCTATAAAAGGTAATTTACTGATCACGGTAACAAATTTTGAATGAAGAGAAACTACTAAGAGCTGCTAAGTGTAACATTGTTATTTATAAACCATGATGTTATTTTAATTCAAGCAATTATCTATTTATCTTTTTAAGAAATTAATTTCGCTATGTTGGTTATTAAAATTATCTACTTAAAATTAATCAATGGTTGCTATTAAATATTACGTATTTTTCGTTTATATGAATTTTAGTATTGATTTACGATTAAAGCATGCAATATTCAGATAAAATGTTTATTAAAATAAAGAGTCTTAAAAGTTATTGCTTAACGATGAAAATGCTATGCAAAATACTAATTTTTTGTTACACTTAGTATAATTTTTTCATTACTTTTCAAAAACACTTTTATTATATACTTTATTATTACATAATACTTTATTATTATATATTTTATTATTACATAATTCTTTATTACAACAAATTTTTAAAAAATCTAAAACTTTGATGTGGGGCAAGATCTCGTCAAATTGTGGAGGGAAAATAGATATGGCTGAAACTGCGTGCTAGATCAAAATGAAGAAAAATATTTTGAGCTCAATTAACCTATCTTAGAGTAATTCGGATAAAACAATCGGTTAATAAACTACAGGGTGCGGCAGAAAGAACATTCTGATTTGGAACGTCAATAAGAAAAATACAAAGCAAGATAGCGAAATAAATCTTTTATACCTGAGAAAAATTTTTTAAAAATATTTATTTATTATTAATTATTATTTATTTATACCCTCGGAACTTTCTTTCTGCCGCACCCTATATATGAAGGAAATACCTCTAAGGGCGGACAAAATAACACAGACCTGTTTCATGGACCGTCCAAGCTGAAGGATACAACATATTACTGTTCTCAAATAAAAGGTAACAATGCATCAAGATACCTCACCGAAAGTATTTTTTAACGTAGGATTACGTTCCTCCATAACGGTCCTCTAGAAAGCAAAATTTCAGACGCTAAACTGTCCGCCATCACGAGTTATAATTTTGGCAGCGTGCCAAACCCAGTCTGTATCGCTTGGGCAAGCAGTATACAAACAGGAAAGGGCCAAAATGCGTCAAAATTTTGACACACACACACATATTATATATATATATATATATATATATATATATATATATATATATAGATATATATATATATACAAACACACACATGCGTACATATATACATACAAAAGACATAAGTAACGATAAGTAATCCTACGTTAATAAATCACGGTAGTTCCGTTAGAAGAGACTATCTGAATATTTTTTATCCAGGAGCATGTCACTTAATTTTTATTACATCTCATTGCATAATAATGAACAACTTTTTGTATATTTGTCAGTAACATGACTAAAGCACTTAGCCAAAGTAATTGGTTTCATATACAATAGGTATAACATTAAGTTACAGAAAAAAATTAAACTTTCGAAATCTAAGCAATAACTCAATGAAAATCAGTTCTTTTCTACAAAAACAATTCTTTAAAATTCCAATTAAACTTATTTTCTTTTAGGAGTTTCGTTTATAAAAAAACAATATACGTGCTAGAAATTGGATGCATATTTAAAATTAAAAAAAAGAAACGTCCTCACAAAGGAAAACTGATTTTCCCCTACTTCATCATCCTAGTTAATTTTCATTGCCTTACAGTTCATTCATTTTATTTTTCATTACATAGCAGCATCCTTTTATTAAATGATTCATATTATCTAGCGAATAACAAAACAAAAAAAAAAAAAAATTGCAAAACGGACACAGTGTGTAATCTTTGCCTTGTAATAACCGAAATCCATATTTTAATTAGAATCTTTGACGAGCTTTTACCCGGAGACGAATTCGAGCACATCATTCCAATTCTATTTACGACCTTTATTTTAAATTGAAATCAAAATGAACATCAGCATCTGCATTAGATTTTTAAAAAAGGAGTATCTCTCTTCCTGGAAAACCCCGGTGGGATCTTATTTTTCCTCTGCCAGCTACAACTCCGAGAGGCTTCGCGTTTATTACGGAATCACGTCGATGTAAAGTGGAAAGGGATAAAAGAAAGATTAAAAAAAAATTATTCATCAAAAATTCAATAAATGTTACTTGAGGTTTTCAGTTCAAAAATTCGCATTCCCTGGTTTTCGGTGAAAGAAAGAAAAAAAATGAACTTTTAATCTCCGATAGATAAATAGAGATTAAAAAAAATTAGTAAAGCAACGCTTCTCGACAAATAGAAAAATTTTTAATTGAAAATCACAATTGGCTGGCTTGCCATTAGTTGTTTAATTTCATCTTTATAAATGAGATTAAGGAATACGCGTTATTCGAAGAGAGAGAGAGAGACGTGTTTGTTTTTCCTGCGATTCCAATTAATTTTATGAAATATATTTTCGAGTACGGATTCACGTATTTTTCGTTTATTATGATAAATTATTCCTTGTTTTTTTTTAGAGTATAGTCTCCTTTTCCTTACTGTTTGCTTGCATGCACGTATGTATGTGTATACATTTTTTTTTGTTTCCTCTTCAAGATGATTGTTTCGGATTTTACGGAAAATAACGAAAGTTGCGACATAAAATTCTGCAAAAATTGGAGCTTTTTTCCCTAAATCTCCAAACAGAAAATAATTATTTCGAAGTTTTATTCTTTTCATGCTATCGACTTTATTTGCTTTCCAAGAGCAGTATTGTTTTATTTTTTCTATCTGTTATACTTGCATTAAAGCAAATTTAAACAGAATGTCGAACTGCAATTTGCAAATATTTGAAGTTTATAGTACGCTTTTCGCAGTGAACAAAAGCCTTTTAGCTTTCATTTCAAAATAAATTGAAATTATATGTATCCCGTCGGATGATATTCTAGTATGATTTTATTTATTTATTTTTTTTATTCTTTGAGATAATTTATTTGTGATTCCGTCCCTTGCACTTAAGGCACACGGGAGAATAATATATTAGCCGAGTTAGGATAAAATGTCTCATAATGTATTTACGGCCCCAATTTTTTTTCTATTTTTTTCCTCTAAATCTACTTATTTTTAAAATGCATGCTGTTTTCTTCCGCTTCATTTATGGCCCCAAATAATTCCATTTCCTTTATATGTTTTACTTTGCGATAAAATATCTTTTTCGCGGAAAAAAAATTCCAGACACTTTTATAAAAAAAAAAAGTCGGAAATGAAAGAATCAATATTTTCTTATTCAATAATATAATCTTCTCAAATAAAATGTTTATGTGCCGTGATTTCTCTTTCTTAAAGACACTACAAAAAATATACTTCGACGATGTGATTTTTGATTAGACGACTGAGCGTTCTGCAATCAGTCTGGATTATCTGAATTATAACATCTAGATTATTAACATTGTATCCAAATAATCAGGAATTAAATTGCTACGCTTTCATTTATTTTACTGCTTTATTAATCATTATGAAGAAAAAAAATCATAATTCGGAATATATGTATATATATATGTTTTTTATAACACTAGTATTTTTTATAAAATATAAACTTAGACTAATAAAATAATCAACTGTCAAAGATAGCTTGTCTATAACAAGGTGCATGATTTTTTGTTAATGGAAATAACTATTGAGTATTATCGAAAAAACACAACTTTGTGTTTAAACAGGCGATGAGCACTTATAGGATATCGCACCTGTGCTAGAAGAGTGTTACAACCCCGAAATTTTCGATTTTGAGATAATTGCACCACAATGCTCTATAAGTAGTACTTCTCATTCTCGAGAAATGTTATAAGCCTAGTACCAACACAATCTCCGAGATGGCGCTTATTACCCTCTTCCACAACTAGAAGGGGGAACTTGCTCATGCGCGAAGAATGAAAATAAGATTTTTGTCAGTGCCTAATGTTGTTGTATTAAAATATTCCTTAAATTTTATTTTGAAAAATTTTTTTTTTATAACCTGTTGTTCATGTTATCAAGGTTTTTATTTCTTTGTATTGTGAAAAGATTAGACAGGTTGTGCTTTAGCATAGATAAATGACAGTATTCCCTCAAACATTTCAGTTCATGTTGACAAAATGAAGTTACTAGAAGAGGGTTATATCTTGCAATTAAAAATCAAAATCATGCTTTAAAAATTGAAAACAACTTTAATAGCCTATATTTTTGCCTTCTGGATTGATTCTAACAATAAGTTTTCCCTAAATTATCATATGCATTCATAAAACAAGAAATGAAATTTCGACATATATCTTCTTTAGCTCTTCCTGAAAATAGGGCTATTTTGAGATGTAACACTCTTCTAGCATAGGTGCGATATAACACCTAAGTGAGAGCGGCGTTTAATGAGATTTGAGCAGAAGCCGGACGAACTGAAGTGAACTCAAAACTACGCTGTTAGCTAAAATAATCGATAGGTACGCTTTTAACATCAGAAAACGCCCAGACAAGATCTTAAGTGTAATAAAATAAAATACCTGACAGGTGACTGAGGTCTTTTTATTTATTTATTTATGCATTTTTTACCATGTTTTTATTAAATCGCTTTCTTGTTTGTTTCTGTGTGTATGTTTTTCTGGTACAAATCTTGCAATCGATTTAACTAACTTCCCGACTAGCTAGACATTTGTAACTTTTAGAATAGATCAGAACACGATGACAATGCATTATTTTAATACTTTTAGCCATCTTTAAGCAGTATTGAATTATTTTTCAGTTAATTTTGTTTTGTAGACTGGTGCAGCCATCTATCGGCCGGGACGGGAACGAATAGTTAAATTCAAGTTAACTTCATTTTCTTTCAAGTTTATGGGATAATTCATCAAAAAAATTTTTAAAAAAATTTATTAATACATAGAATTTTCAAATTTGTATGATTCAACAGAAAATTTAAAAACATGGTATATAAAAAGTTATTTTTATCTTGTAATTATTATTTTAAATTTTCAAGCAAGGATTAATAGCTTTTCATAACACATTAAATTTACGGATTAATATAATTTACAGCAATGGCCATGTTCCAGGCGATACAAACTGTGTAAGAATGAAATGATGTTTGGGCCATACAAAAAACATGGCAGTGTAACTAGAAGAATGAAAAGATCTAATCAAGATAGGAAAGAGAGATACCAAAGCACGTAAATACGCTTCCCAAAAGCACCTTGACACAGGTAGCTTTTCAAGACTACAGTAGCATTTCGAAAGGTGACAGTCAGGAGAAACTAAAAGAATCTTCAGGCTTTTTTCATCATCTTTCACTTAAGGCGGGTACACTTGCAGCGAACGACGGAGTATGAAGGGGAACGATCAAGTTTTGCCAAATTTCAACGAACAACATTTTAACGACATTCGTTCAATTTCGTGTAAAGAATTGGTAGGATTGAATGAGTATTGACACCAGAGAATTACTCCATACAGTACTACATAGTGGAACCCAGTTTTTGATAATGAGCAACGAAATTATGTTTCCCACACGAAATGAAATTTACAAACAAAAATTTAAAAATATAACCGAGCTGAACTGTAGGCTCTGTACACAGACAGCAAGCGACGGCTGGCGAAGATTAACGAGCTTCCTTTTATATACCGCCTAGTGAAAGAACCGTGGCGAGCACCAAAAAAATGGGTTCAGTAGTGTTCGTTGCTTTCGTTCATGTATGTATATGCAATTTTAAAGTCCTGGCAGTATTACTCATCAAACCATGAGTTATACAATCCTCTGCTAAACAGTTGCAACTGTAACACATATTGACAGAATGAAAGCACTAGTTTCAGTCCTTATCAAAATGAACGGTTCACTCACCGAAATGGAGCTGTGTTTTAAATGCTGTCTGCCTGTGACATTATAGGATAAAAAATAGATGAAAATGTAAGCTCAAATATACTTAAACTAGCTGAAAATCCGCACTTCGCTACAGAGTACATTCAAATTAAATACAAAGGTCAATGTATGCAATTAATGCCAAAAAAATAAATATATATATGCTTATAATAAATACAGCGATCAATGTATGCAATTGATTATATTATATATATATATATATATATATATATATATATATATATATATATATATATATATATATATATATATATATAAATCGTAAGGGATATTTTTGTAGACAAAATAATGCAGAAGAAAATATTCAAATTATATCTAATAGAACATACTAAAGAATATAGTACAGTTAACATAGTACAGTTTGAGGAACTTTCTTTTACTGTATTTTAATATTTTTTTGGGGTAATGTCCAATCGTCTGCCGCAATAGCAAGAAAATTTTTTTTTGTATATTTCGTTGTTATGCACGTGAGGATAAATTAATTTAAAGTACCAGAAAAAGACATCACGTGATCAGCATTTAATAAATTACATTCTAAAAATTTATCTTTAAAAATTCTCCAAAAGCCAGAAAAGGGAGGTAAAGATTCGAAAAATATTTCATTCTAAAGGAATTTTTATGATCTTTCTTGTGATATAAATTTTATAACCCTCAAATTATTATTTTAAATGCAAACTTAAAAAAAGTTACTAAAGCAGCTTAAAAATATAATTTTAAGAAATCTAAGAAGAATTTTTCAAAAATCTTTCTTAGTGCACCCCTACACTATAAGAAGAATTGCGGTGCAAAATTTCAGCCCTTTAGGTCCAGCGGTTTGATCTGTACGTTATATGTCAGTCAGTCACGGAACTGTTTTATATATCTATATATAGATTGTCAGAGAAAAATTAGAACGACAAATTAAGATAGAACTTAAACTTGTTGACAACAGGTAGCAGGGAAGATAACCTAAGGTTCGAGTAAAGAATTGTATTTCGAGATATACAGTGTGTACATAAATGAATATTCCAACTTTGCAGGGCCATTGAAAGAAAACCAAACAAAGTACAAACCTGCTGTTCATCGGAAACAGTTGACAGTTTAAATTCGACACAGTTATAAGTGTTCAATATGAGCCTCTTTAATAGCACGAAGGATATCGAGGTGATACGGTAACTCTTCCCCAACTCTTTTCAGCATGACTGGTGTGACGGTTTGAAAGCCTTTAGATATGCGTGTCTTAAGTTCGTCAACGTCATTTGGTAGCGGTGGAACAAACACCTGATGTTTGATGTAGCCAAAGAAATAAAAAAAAGTTTGTCCTTTGATTAGTTTTCTTTTAATAGCCCTGCAAAGTTAGGATATTCATTTATGTACACACTGTATTTTAGAATAATTTGCGATAGTCATTTTGAAAAAAAAGTATGCTTCGTTAATCAGTATGAATTGTACGTACAAAATGGAGATGATGTATCAGGATTGGCAGCATTTAAAGAACCCTGAACCAATCAATTAAGGAACAAATAATTATTTTCGGGAGAATAAGTATTAAATGTTGCAGATTTCAAAGTGGACAGCAGTGGACAGTGGATAGCAACTATAAAGGATTTCAAAATATATTTTAAAGATGAGTAAAGAGAACCTGATTCCCTAAAACATAAATAGCACTTCTATATATGTTTAATGATAACAATGACTGAAATATTAAACTAAATTATTAAACTCAAAGGATATTTGACAAAAATATTATTAAGAAGACATTGTCGGAATACATTTCCTCATCGTAATAAGCCATGAAATGGGTAAACGAAGTTCGCCATTCCCTTCTTTGGTTTTTAAAATATATAAACAAAAAAGGACAAAATTCATGTAAATGCAAGTGTTCCGACATCGGAGGACTTTTATAACATGACTATGAAGAAGAATCATAATATGAAGAAGAATCATATATACTCAAAATTAATATCGTCGTATTAAAGTAGGAGTTCTTCGTCTAGATTTCAAAGCACCAGCATTTAAATATATCCACAAACTCGAGATTAAATAGGAGGAATCCATTGAATTGCAGGCTACTTAAATTAATAAGACGTATCACAGCGGATTTTCTATTTTATTTAATTACAATTCCCTTTTTCTTCTGACGAATATTACGCTGCGTAAAGAAAGTTATATTATGGCAATTAAAGGTATCTCTTAATTTAGCTTGCTCTGCGTTAGGTAACTAATGATTAAATATTTTGCTGATTATTCATTTGTAAATAACTCATTAAGAAGAATATAGCTGTACTTAAGAGTTATTTTCATCTAAACGTATTAAAAAAGCGGAGTTTGTCCTGTTTTTTTTTTTTTTCGAAGTTTATTGATTTGAAAAAGAAGAGTTTTTTTTAATGAAAGGAGATAAAAAACACCGATTTACAATTCGGTATTTTTTAAGACGGAAGAACTATTCTAGCAAAACTATGAAGAAATAGTTCTTTACGGTCTCAAACTTCAACCAATGTTTCTAGGAACTAATTATTATTTTTTTAAAGCAAAATGAAAATAAATTTCAGGGAATAAAAAATAATAGCTATTTATTACCTGAACCACGCATATGTAAACTATAGGAGAATATTGTGCCATTCACTGCAATTCTTGTGAGTAGAAATATATATATGTATATATATATATATATGTGTGTGTATGTATATGTGTAATCTTCTCTTGCCGGCCACCCCTCTAAACGGCTACTTATTTTTTGGATCCACGACTGGCCGTCTTAGAGAAATTTCATTATATATATATATATATATATATATATATATATATATATATATATATATATATATATATATATATATATATATACTAGCTGTTTATCCAGCATTGCCCAGATATTTATTAATCTCAATTTTTTACTAAACAGGAAGAGGGATAAATTCTACCTATAGTGTAAAATCTAAGTAATTTTATTTACGGTTATTTAAAAAAATTGTACAGTATACAAATCATAAAATAAAATTACAAATTCACTCATTATTTAACTCAAAACTTTATTATAAACAACACTTTTAGTTTCCTATATTCATCTCAGTAACTTCGAGAACAATGGACTCGACACTACTCTCGGACATTTTGGACATTTCATGTCCCCCTTTCCCCCCCTCCTCCCTCAATGCTGACGGGGGAGCACTTGCACTTAAACGGCATCAGTTGTGTCAGTATTCGTCACAGTGACCCCGAAAATTATGAATTGGACACTACTCTCGGTCATTTTGGACATATTATCTTCTCCCCTCCAACGTTGATGGGGGGGGGGCGGTTCTGAACTCTCACTTAAACGTCACTGGGATTGACACTGTTCCTCTCAGCGACCCCGAACACTATGGATTCGACACCACTCTCGGTCATTTTGGAGATTTTATATTCCCCCTCACCCCCTATGGTAATGGGAGGGGGGCTGAACTTGCACTTAAACGACATCGAGAGTGTCACTATAAATCTCAGCGACCCCCCAAAACTATGGTTTCGACACTACTCTCGGTCATTTTGAAGATTTTATATTCCTCCCCCTTCTTCCCCAGTCGCCCCCTCCTATGCTAATGGGGGCTGAGCTTGCACTTAAACGACATCGAGAGTGTGACTATTAATCTCAGTGACCCCGAAAACTATGGATTCGACACTACTCTCGGTCATTTTGCAGATTTTATATCCCCCTTCTTCCCCAGTCGCCCCCCCCCTATGCTAATGGGGGGCTGAACTTGCACTTAAACGACATCGAGAGTGTCACTGTTAATCTTAGCGACTCCGAAAACAATGAATTCGACAGTGATATCATTCGTTTTCGATTATTTTTACATGTGCCCCCTGCCCCCTTAGGGTGCTAGTGGTGACTTATTGTGAATCTAAACCATTCTCGAATCAACTTAATCGCACACAAAATTTCATAAAAATCAGTCCAGCCGTTTAGGAGGAGTTCAGTAACATACACACGGACAGAAGAAATATATATATATATATATATATATATATATATATATATATATATATATATATATATATATATAAAGATATGGTGCCCGATATAAAGGGCTTAAGTCAAAAACAGTGATTTAAATATACCAAGTTTTTGGCTTTGATACCAATCGCAGAAATATAATTTTGACTTGAGTATTTTGTACAAAGAAATGTACTTTTGTATGCAAAATTGATAGACTTAAGCCTATTATACAAGTCAAAAGATTTTTTTTTTATTTATCAATACTGACAGATATAAAAAGATCACTTTGTCTTAAGCCCTTTATACTGGGCACCACCCACCCACCCACACACACACACACACACACACACACACACATATATATATATATACATATATATATATACACATATATATATACACATATATATATATATATATATATATATATATATATATATATATATATATATATATATATATATATATATATATATATAGAGAGAGAGAGAGAGAGATTTCACAATGAATTCAGAACGATATTGTAGCTGTACTTTTGATATCTTTCTAAAATTCATAAAATGTCTCTCTTAAGATAATTTATGATAGCATCCTTTTAAAAAATCATCAATTCCTGTCACTAAAACATTAGGGAAAGAACATAATACTTCACGGTAAACAATAAAATAGTCAATATTTCTTCTTTATTTAAAAACAAACAGTTAGGAATATATATCAAGCATAAAAAAATCACATAAACTGAAAATTTATCTATGTAAAAACATTACTTTTGTAAAAGCACACCATTTCCCAGACATCTCGAGTACTGCAATGATAAAAGACATAAAAGTTTTACGGAGTTTTTATTCCAGCTGTAAAAGCAATTTTATTGTGCGAAACAAAATGGCTGTGGAATTCCTTGCGCAGAAATCTAGTATCAACAGTCCCTTAAAATCAATTCCTCCAAGATTTGTTACTGTCCATTGTTAATCTATGAATGGTCAAGTCGTTGAGATAGCAGTCGTTCGTTTTATTTGTATGCTGCCGTTAATAGACCTAACTGTCTAGAACCTGGAATCACAGACGGCAGTAAAACATGATTTATATGGAGAGAGAAGTCGAGTCAATTATTTTCATTAGATAAATAGCGAAATAGAAAGCACTCATGATAATTCGAATTTTTTTTAAAGGTGGCAGATACTTAACCTGAGCACTTTTGGCCCATCAATTCGAAATTACATATCGGCTAATTTCAGATAAACGGTTAGACTAAAACGTTCGACTTAATGCATGTTTAAAAAAAATGGAATTAATTTGATATCACATTGCATAATTCAAACAAATTCAATTTCATTTGGATGCAAAGTAATTATTTTTCTTTTCTTGAGATTAGCGACTAACATAAACCGATTAAATAAAATTTTGCACGCAATATTTCGCATCATATTTACATTATGGGTCGCATTCATAAAGTATATCATCAGTTATTATTAATGAATCTTGTTCATTAACATGCGGCTTTATTGTGGATGGATTATATAGGAGACTAAGTATGAAAGTTCTTTTAGTTTCTCCTGATGACTTACCTTTCGAAATGCTACTTCAGTCTTAATAATTACAAGATAAAGAATTTTTTATATACCACGTTTTTAAATTTTCTGTTGAATCATATAACCTTGACAATTCTATGTATTATTAAATACTTAAAAATTTTTTGAGGAATTATCCCATCAACTTGAAAGAAAATGATCAAATGCGTAATAAAGAATCAATTATAAGAAATTTTCAAACTACAAAATTAACTGAAAATAAATTAAAATCTGCTTAAATATGGCTAAAAGTATTAAAAGAATGCATTGTCATCATGTTCTGAGCTATTCTGAACTTTTCAAATGTCTAGCTAGTCGGGAAATTAGTTAAAAATCGACTGCAAGATTTGTACTGGACAAACACACAAGCAAGAAAGCGAGTTAAAAAAACATGGTAATAAAAAGCTACTTGTTTAAAGGTGTAATGCTTTTGGGTAGCGGGTTTACCTGCTTTGGTATCCCTCTTTCGTATCTTGATTATATCTTTTTACCCTTCTAGTTACACTTCTATGTTTTTTGTATGGCCCAAACAGCATTTCGTTTTTACAGTGTGAATCGCCTGGAACATGGTCTTTTAAAAAATTCTGCTTTGAGGCTAAGTTTTGAAAAACTCTCAACCCAACTTTTCGCAAAGAAAGGACTAAAAAAATTATTTTTAGAGATAGAATAATTGACCAGAAAATAAAATTTTCATATTCCCATGCAAATGAAACATGAATAGCATAACTAATAAGCATAATTTAACTAAAGTTCAATGCCTTCGTCTGACCTAAAAGTAAAATTTACTCTTTAAATTGCTGAGATAAAATAAATAAATCTCCTGTAAGCTAGATAAGATCTTTCCTGAAACAATGTCCAGTAAAGTTTTTTATTCCTTAGCAATTTACGGTTAATTGAACTTCGATTAGTTTGACTTTAAATCTTGGTCCTCGAAGCCCAAAATCGTCTCGAAGCATCCGCAATATTGTGGATCAGTTTAAAATACTTTAACTTACAATGTTACAGATTACGAAGAAGTTTTATAATTATAATTGAAAATTCTACATAGATATTAATAAAAACTATATATGGTGAAAAAAAACATTTTAGGATCTAAAGTGGGAAATACTGATCAATTTTTCACAAAAATAAATATAATATGTATATAGTGTGTGTTTATGTATGAGTGCGTGTATGAGCGGAGTTAGAGCCCAATTTGACTCTCACTTTATTATGATAAACAACTTAAAGAGATCCAATGTAACAAATATTTATACCGTATGAAAAACAAAAATTTTATAACAAAATTTTCGTTAATACCTAGCTGATTTATTACAGAAACGTACAGCTTCTTAATACCCACAATAAAAATAATTGTGTCATTTTGTTTCGAACTAATTAGTGCAATTCTTAATTAGTCCGATGAGAATAGATGACACTATCTCAATAAAAAAATACACAAAAAATCCTTACAATACATGCTCCTGGGTCTGATTAAGAACTGTGTTAATTAGTTCGAAAACAGTTGCTATTTTTATTTTATATTGCGTATGTGCCTGTGTCATGCGCTTTCCACACGATTTCTGTACACAATACCCGTTATTTTTCCAAAAGACCACGACGCATAAAATGCTTCAAAATATTTAATTTTATAGTAAAAGCTTGGAACATGTTACATATAGGTTTGAATTGTATAAACACCTGACAAACTGGATTTAAAATAAGTACTTAAACACTTTACCTGTATAAAACTTTAGACGGAGTTCTTTGAACAAAATTTTTTTATATACTGCAAATGTCTCTGTACATTAGAACATAGCAGTCTATATGTAACATTATTCTGAATAACTATATGATGTTTTGTTTAGGACGATCGAAACCAATTATATGGTCGACATATGACTCCAAAACATAATTGATTAATAAGCAATGGGGCCGAGGTAGTTTTAGTGGTAGTGCGTTCAGCTTTTCACTGAGGGTGGTCGGTTCGAATTCCGAAGAACGCAATTATGTACCCTCGTATCTAGACTGGATGTGGGCGCATTAAATCCTTGGAATGGAAAGTCTTATGCGGTCAGAGAGGAAGGGAGAAGGTACGAACCCCTGTATGACTCTCCTGTATTGTCCCGCCTCTTAAAAGCAACCAAAATTATTCTCGCACATTATGGGCGAATATCTTGATTGACAAGTGCCCGATAATGGCAAACAACATTAAGAGTAATGGTTTTCTATCTTTAGTCTATTTGTAAGTTTAAAAAAAAATACATTTTTATCAGTGCGTACCGCATACAAATAAGAAATATTTATTTATAAGTGTTTATGGCCATTGTGAAACGAGTTAAATTAGATTTCCAAACAATTCAGTTCTGTTGTGAATAAAAATTGCGTTTCGTTCTGTATTTGATATGCTATTAGGAATAATCATGGTAGAAAGGTATGCCAAAATAATCTTCCACTAACGAACAAGAATCTTAAGTCAAAATCAGTTGCAGGTAAAATCTACTCATCTGAAAATCACTCGATTTTTAATAAACAATCTCCTCATAGTTACAAAATGAAAACCGAAATCTGCTTTTATAGTGGACCAAGCATCTCTAAACCCACCTTCAAGAACCGGAAATCTATAATAAATAAAAAAAAAAAAAAAAAAAAAGCAGCTTCAATCATTGCTTATAGGAACTCTTACCTAAATCCGTTTTTGTCACCTTGAATACTTGAGAAGTAGGATATAACTATATGCAGAGATTTGCTTTAATGATGGAGCATATAATCACTTAAAATTGATGGGAATAGATACCGACTTTTACTTGGAGCATTCATTACAGGAAATTGATTTTGAACTACCGTTTGAGAATGGAGCTGGATTGTAGGTTTGGGGAGAAAATGATCTACCATCTCTTTTGAATCACGAGTGGCTTCGTAAAGCCGCTTAAAGTTATCAAAAGCGCTCTGAGACAGAAATATATTAAAAATATATATAAATCAAAAACAGTTTGATATGGAAATAAAGTATGTGTGTATGGTGCAGGTATATAGTAACTGAATACATTAAAAAAATTACGTTTTATGCGCTTTATTAAGCTTAAAATGTGATTTTTTTTTTCAGAATTTTAGAGCTTTATAAAAATATTATACAAGGCAGCGCTAAACAATCTCTGGTTTGCTAGAAATATATTTGTTGATCAAAAATATCCATGATAGCTATGTATTGAGTTCCCAAAAATTTGAAATATAAAAGGAAATATTGTAAAAATTTTGGCAATTCGTCTCTCAATAAAAAAATGCCAAGTTTTCTTTTACTAAAACATTAAATGTTTCTTATTGTTTAGCATTATTATTTAATATTTAACAAGGAATCTACAACAAGCATTCCAAATACAAAAGAGATTGGGGCAATAGTTATGGACTAAAAGTATATTTACATTATTGTAGAATTTCAGAAATAACTAAAGGATTATAAAAAAAGTTGAAGCTTGTTTGGAAAAATCAAATATACCTTATTATTTGCATGTCATGGAAGCTTTTGTAAATGTATATTTGAAAGGAAAAAATCATATTTGTATAATTACATTCTATTTAAATAAATTCTGATATATCAGCTCCTAAAATCTCTTCAGATGGTCGATAGAAGAATTCCTAAACTCGCGTATGCATACAGCGAATGAAGGCGAACGAAAGGTAACGAACGAAGTTGTTCGCTACATCTATGTAGAAGGTAGTTTGCATTTTATGGAAACGATTTTGTAATTTGTTTTTGGCGTTTGAATTTTGAGATAAAAATTTGGCAACTTCAGAATAATCGCCTGCTATTATTTTGCTTTGATTGGAATGTAAAATAACAGATTTATTTTGAAAATGTTTCCTAAAATTGATAGATAGCTCGAAGGTTACGTAACTGCACTTTCCGGGAAGAAATTTTCGTATCAACAAATTATAATCTGTGTAAAAATTGCGGTTATGGCATTTCAAAAATAGGTATTTATAATATATTAAATTTCAAAGGGAAATAACGTCTAAGTGAAAGTAAAGTTGAAAACATGACCACTAAACCTCATCCTAAGACTGTTCGAACGCAGGTAAATATCAAGAAAGCGAAGTCTTTGATCCTAAAAGAAAATACGCCGATTCAAAGATCCATTGCTTCGAAACTAGGAATGTCTTCTGGCACGGTAAGTAAAATCATTAATAACGATTTGAAGTTAAAAAAAGATGTTTAAACCTAAAGTTCATCTGCTTTTGCCAAAGCATATTGCTGAAAGAAAAACAAATTGTAGAAAACTATATTAAAAACACCTAGCTGCTGAAAAAAGAAAATTTGTGGTAACACTCGATGGGGCATGGGTGTATTTAAGTGACTGTAATAAAAAAAAGATTTTCTATTGCTCAACTGACGGGAATGACCGTACGAAATGGCTACGTCAGTCTACAGAAAATTTATCAAAAGGAGTTCGTGATAGTAGCAGGATTTTGTTACAACTGCAAATTAAAAAAAAAAGTCTCAAGTAAAGCCAAAATTAATTCACTCTTCTATCAGCAGAACATTTTAGAACCAATTTTTGAAAAAGAAATTCTAGAGTTATATGGAAAGGCCATTAATAAAGTTGAGCTTCATATGGGTTATAAAGCATGGGCTCTAATCACACGTCTAAATCAACTGCCGCTTATTTAGCAAAGAAAGAATCAGAAACAGGAAGAAAATGTATTCCATTTAATGAAATACCTGTAAAATTACCTGACTCTTCTCCAATGGACTTTTGCGATTTCGGTTTTTTTATACGAGCCTTAGGAAAACGGCATCCAAGAACACTGAACGGACTTTGGAAAACGGTCCAAGAGGAATGAGGTAAAACTGACATGACAGTACTAAGCAAAAATTTACTTTCATGGAAAATTCGACCTAGAGCTATTGTCAAGAACCATAGCTATCAGATAGAACCAAATCCCAGCATAAAATACGGAATTTATACATAAAACTTAACTATCAAAATCGTTTCCACAAAGTGCGAACGACCTTCTGTACGTAGCAACGAACACCACCGAAAGCATTTGTTTTGTCTTCGCCACGGTTAGCTCACTAGGCGGTACTTCAAAGGAAGTTCGTAATTCTTCGTTAACCGTCGTCGGACAGAGCCCACAGAGAAGCTTGGAATATTTTTACATTTTGCTTAGAAGCATCATTTCGAGTAGGACACTTAATTTCATCGTCCGTTATTCTTAACCGAGTTTCTCAATATACTCGTAGTATGGTCTGTAGTAATTCCCTGTCGTTCGAATTCATTCAATTATACTCATTCTCTACACGAAAATGAAAGAACGGCTGCTTTCGCTTTGCTTATGTTGATGGCCAACTGAATTTTAAAACAGAACGCCGGTTTATGAGGCCGGTTTCCGACCGAATTTGGCCCAATTTGTCCGGTACCTCTTTTTGCTGTCGTTCGCTATATGTATACCCGTCTTTAAACTTTGGTATTCAGAACCACTATCCGATTGCTTCTGACCCGTGGTGGCATATATGTTTACACCATTCGGAATTGGCTTTTAACTCTAGGTCCTGGTTTTCCCAACCCTATAACAGTAAAAACTGACTGTATAACTCTTAATCAAAACTAAAATAGTTTCTTTTAGAGTGTTGATATCTGCCATACGCTCTTAACTGTGCAATTACTTTCAGTTCGTGAAATTAGGAGTACCGGATTACGATGTAATATGAATACTTTCCTTTCATCTGTTTCTGAATATCATTTCATTATTCCAGTTAAAGCTTTTTTTCAGAGCTAAAAGAGTTTCTTTCAGGGTGTTGATGACTGCCATACGCTCTTTATTGTGCAATTGCTTTCAATTCGTGAAATTAGGACTACTGAATTACAATGTAGTACTAAAACTTTCCTTTCATTTGTTTCTGAATATCATTTCATTATTTCGATTAAAATTTGCTGTTTTTTGGCCCTAGAAAAAAAAAATTACCTCCAGAGTTGACAAAGTATTTTTCAGAAACGAATAGTCTCTTCTAGAATAGTAAAGAAGGGCAATTTACTATTATAAGCCGTTTCTTGCAGTTAAATACCTCCAGACACATCTCCCGAATATTGGTTGAAAAAAAAATCACGTACCCCAGACGCGAGTACGCATTATTTTGACTATCTCGCCATCCATCAGTCTATAAATAAAATTCGCTTCTTTATCGCCATATCTCCTACCTTAACATTATTTCACCCTTCATTCCCTCTTTTAAATTACGGGAAATAACCAGGGTAAAATAAAAATCCACGAATTTATAATAGCGGGTGTAAACGGGCTAATAAAACGCGAAAAAAAAGTCCATCTTTTCAATCTTCCTCCTAAACATTTCTCCCCCTTGTAACTTATCTGAGGAAAAATACTTAAAAAAGAGGCCTTGTGCCACCTTTAAAATGGTTTTCGAATAAAACCATTGGGAGCACTCTGTATGCCTTAGAGCGAGCCCGGCTCCGTATAAAGCTTAATGGGCCGAGAGCAATAAAGGCTGCAGCCACTGGATATTGAAACTGACTAAGAGGGAAAGCGGCCAATAAGATGAGACGTAACTCGGATAATATGTATAGATTTATTGGATTGAAATGCCACAAGGAGGACATATGAGTAGTTAACGAAAACTCTTTCGACTGTACGTGTTGTGCTTAGAATTCTTCTTACATGTATTGGATGGATATATGGGGTTAGAGCACGTCAGATATATAGAAACGAACAGTTTAATCTATCCCTCCTCCCGCCCCCCCATTGTCATAAGCTGTAATAGCCGTTTAAAGATTGTCATCAAATGTATTGTGTGAAAGCCTCTTTAAAGCATCGCATTTGCTAGTAAACATTGAAAGGAAGATAGGTTACATGCATGAACGTTTTCATTTGGGTAAAATTGCATGCATGGTAACGTGATATATATATATATATATATATATATATATATATATTCAAGTACCAATTCCTGTGCCAAGAATATATTATAATAAATTGAAGGCGAAATAGGATTTATTAATACTCTATATCGCCTTTTTGTCCCAGCACGTTTGGTATTTATTCGATTTCAAACTAATTCTAGTTTTGTTTTAAAGTAAGGGATATGGAAGTTACTGAAGAAATATATTAGTTTTATAAAATTTTTCACAAAGTTTATTCGTGCATAAGGCTTAGAACCGTATAGTTCACAACGTGCTTTCTTAGCATAAGCTTAGCTTTTATGAGTTACAGATTTATAATTAGTGGCACTTTTAACAAATTGTTAGATCTTGGGCTCTATTCCACAAGAAATTTCACACAAAATAATTAACTCTCATAGTATTTAAATTCTTTATTCCTCTCTCTAATGAATAAAGCTAGTTCTCTTACTCTGTCTCTCTCAGAGCTATACAACAACACTGACTGCCCCCTCTCTGGGCAGGGAGCGACCCTCATAGGGTTGCTACATTTCTGGTATGGCGCTTTCGTAGAAGGGTTGCTACATTTTTGGCATCGGCCAGAACATACCGCCACGCCTTGCAATGTTTTTATACATTCAAGAAAGGTAGATTACATACACTTAATGGACTGGATTAGATACAAAATTCCAATATTCAATAACACAAATGCAAATACAATATAAAAATATGAAATCACATGATAGCTCTTAAACAATAATACGATTAAAAAAACAATTAATTATTCAATCATGGGTAGGAGACATAACTTCGAAATTGGGCGCTTGTATTCACCCAATGCAGTTTTAACTTTGACAACTCTAACCTTTGAGTCTTTTCCAGGATAAATTTCACAAATTCTTCCTAAAGACCATTGACACGGTGGTAAGTTATCCTCCTTAACAACTACTAAGTCTCCTACCTTTGCATTATCTTTAAGCTCATTATCCGCGCCTACAAAGTTTATCGCGTTGTCAGTAAACAACTTAGCGCATTTGCCCCTTCTAAATATAAACCGTTTAAGGGCAGCAATAAACGAAGTCGATGTTAAATCTGACACTACCTCCAAATGCATTGCATTAGTCACAAAGCAAATAAATATGCATACATAAACTTTGTGATAGATACCCTTCCTTTGACCCTTATACTTAACATAGAAAGGGCCGCAAAAATCTGCCCCTGTAATATTGAAGGGAAAGGTTTGCCTGACTCTTTCTCTAGGCAAATCGGCCATCAACTGATCCATTACCTGTGGATTAGCCTTAAAGCAGGTAATGCAACCATGTACAATTCTCCTACATATGCTTCGCCCATTAATTATCCAAAACTGCTGCCTAATTTGATACAGTAAAGCTTGAGGCCCTGAATGCAAGTACTTTAGGTTAAAATATTTAACAATTAACTCTGTTAATTTATGCTTGGTTGGCAACAAAATTGGAAACTTTTTCTCATAGGGTAAATTACTATTACTCAGTCTGCCTCCTACCCTTAAAATGCCATCCTTATCAACAAAGGGGTTTAGATTGTTAAGTGGGCTGGTCTTAGAGCCCTTTACATTGGTTAGCTCATCTCTGAAGGTCTGGTGCTGTACTAACTTTACCAGATATAACTGAGCTTTTTCCAGTTCTGCTGTGTCCAATGGCCCAGTCTTGCGGTCTATTACCTTGCAGTTTTCCACAAACCTGAAAATAAAACTCAATACCCGAAGGATTTTTAAGTACTTGTTACTAATATTTAGTAAGTCATTCACAAAATTGTTAGTTGTTATGTTTAAATTAACCACATTAGAGTCACAAGGAATTTTCAGCTCTGGTGTGTGGTCATCTTTTATAACTGCCTCTGGAACTGGTGTATTGGGATACTCGTTGATTGTCAGGTATTCAGGTCCACTCCACCAACGTGAACAATCAGATAACTCTTGGGGGTTCCTTCCTCTGGATATTAAATCCGCTGGGTTCTCGTCGGATGGTACATGACGCCACTGCGACATGTCGGTCAGTTCTTGTATTCTTGAAATAATGTTCGCAACAAATGTTTTAAGCTGGTAGGGTTCTTTGTTTATCCATGATAGTACAATCATAGAGTCGCACCATAAAAAAGTACGCTGTATCTCAAATTGTATCGAAGATTTAATCTTTCGAATTAGCTTAGCTAATAATAAGGCTGCACAAAGTTCCAACCTTGGTATGGTTGTTCTCTTTATGGGTGATACACGAGATTTACTCGAAATTAGGTGCACTTGGATTTTTCCCTCATTCGTTATTGATTTACAATAAACAGCCGCACCGTAAGCTACTTCCGATGCATCAGAGAACCCATGCAATTCTATCACTGCAGGATTTTCCTGTAAAATGCACCGACCAATTGTTAAGCTGTTTAGATGTTGCAGCGACTCAATAGACTTCTTCCACTCTTGTTCTTCCTTTGATGGCAGTAAGTCAACCCAGTCAATTTTTAATAGCCAAAGCTTCTGAAGCATTATTTTTGCTTTAGTTATAACCGGTCCTAACAGGCCCAGAGGGTCAAACAGTCTTGCAATAGTGGAAAGAACATCTCTTTTACTATAGGAAGATTTCAAATCAGGTTTTACGTGAAATGCAAAACAATCAACACTTTGATTCCAAAAAACTCCTAATGTTTTGGTTTCCTCGGGATTCGAAAAAGTATAATTTTCTTCATTGCTTTGTACAAGTGTTTTATCATTACTGCACCATTTATGTAAAGACATTCCTGCCTTTTTGAACATTCCCACTAATTGTTTTTGAAGCTCTTCTGCCTCATTCAAAGTTCTTGCACCACTAAGTATATCATCTATATACATGTCTCTCAACACGACCTGAGCTGCTAATGGAAAGTGATGGGCTTCATCGATAGCTAGTTGTTTCAACGTTCGCGTAGCCAAGAATGGAGCTCTAGTGGTGCCGTACGTGACTGTGTTTAACTCGTAGGTTTTTATGGGTTCATCTATTCCCTCTTTCCACACGATTCGTTGTAACCTCCTCTGATCTGGATGTATCCATATCATGCGGTACATCTTCTGAACGTCCGCAGTGAATGCAAAAATGTGAGTTCTGAATCGAATCATTATCGAAAGGAGGTCATCTTGCGGCACCCCTCCATTATATTGTAGAGAATTTAACGAAGTTCCGCTGGTTGTTACAGAAGAAGCATTAAAAACTACCCGAAGTGGTGTAGTATTACTCTCTGGACGATATACGCCTAAATGGGGTATAAAATACATACCCTCTTCTTCATTATCTGTAACCTCAGTCATATGACCCATTGCTCTGTATTCGGCCAAAAAGTTTTTATACAACTCTAAATAAGAAGGCTCTAATTTCAGTTTATTCCATAATGAATTAAGTCTTCTAACAGCAATGGCTCTAGATCTGCCTAAGCACGCTGGATTTTCTTTTAGGGGCATTTTCACTATATATTTCCCTGTTTCATCTCTCGTATGGCTTTCCAAAAAGTGCTCCTCACAAATTACAGTTTCTTTATTTTTTATCGGCTCTGATTCGATATTCTCAATTTCCCAAAAACCTCTCAATAATTTATCTAAATCAACGCTATCTTTAACAAGCCCACAGTGTATCTTATTTACATTAGAAGCTAGTGCATTTCCACTAACAATATATCCAAAGACTGAATTTTGCAAAATTAATTTAGTGTCTAAGGGATGTATTTGACCAGGAATTAAACTCTCGTAGAATATTCCAGCTCCTAATAATGCATCTATGCTACCAGGTACATCAAAATTTTCATCTGCTAGTTTTATTTTGTTAAATCCCTGTTTGTTTACATTCAGGCGTTCCGAAGGTACGAATGAATCCGTTATTCGCGGTACGATTAAAAGATCTAGATATGTTTGGAAACTCATATCTGCATTCGTTAACGTTGCATTAACTTTTGACTTCACATTCATCGAAATATCATTTAAACCTGACAAAACTCTATTTTATCTTTCCTTAATGCTAGCCTTTCGGCGCATGAAAGTGATCAAGTTACACATTGATCCCGAATCCATCAAGCATCGCAATTTTTGAGTATTACCCCTCTCATCCTTAATAAAACAGTTAATTGTACTCAGCAAAACAATTTTACAGCTGTCATCACTTCTCGTTGTAAATAATTTATTAGGTAACTCACTGCTTGTTGATGGTATAAACTCTGCCGAGAACGGCGAAAGATTTTGCCCTTCATTGGAAGAATTGAGAGTCTCTTGCTTCCCAACATAGTCCGCTCTAAACTCATTCTTTTTGTCAGACTGGTCTGCAATTTTCTCTTGAGAAAAACAAAGCGTGTAGTGATGTGATTTTAGACAATAACTACACCTGTATTTTGACTTACATAGCGCAATTTTATGCCGAGCAAGACAATTAAAACATAATTTATTATTTTTAACAACATTTAATCTCTCATTAACTGATAGTTGTTTATAATTAGTGCATCGATACAAAGGGTGGGATTCTGAGCATAATATGCATTTAGAATTTTTCATATCAGAAAAAAACACTTTCGACACATTTTTTGAGTTTGGGTATCTACGAGATGCATTATAATTCTCTGACGGTTTTCCTCGCGAAGTTGTATATAGATCGACTTCCTGGGATAATTTTAAAGGGTTAAACCAACCATCTGCTTCCCTTATGCTAATATGGGATGCGGTCTCTTTATCTAGAGTCTGGAATATTTTATCCGATACAATTAGTTGGTTTAAAGTCTTAAAATCTGTGACCTTTCTCAATTTTAAATAGTACTCCCAACTAGTTGCTAAACGTGACGAAAACTGAACACAAGTCTCGCCTTGCTGACGAGTTGCTTTTCGAAACTGCTCTAAACAAGCTTGTGGCGTTGGCTCAAATTCCCTCAAAATTAATTCTTTTACTTTTCCATAATCCCCAATTTCCTCGTCTTTCAAATATATAATTATATTAGAGGCTTTCTCACCCATTAAATTTAAAAGAATTTCGGCCTTATATTTATTTGGAACACTTTTTGTTATGAAAGCCCTCTCTAGGGAAGAAAAGAATAAGCCCCAGCCTTCAGCTTTACTTGGTAATTTCAGTGTTAGTGTTCGAATACTTTTTAATAACGCATCCAAACTGCACAACTCAGCATCCTTCTCGGATGATACTTCTGATCTACTTTCGGCTTTTAATTTCTGTAGCTCAAGTTCTGCTTTAGCTCTTTCGAGCCTAATATTTTCTAACGTTATCTGTCGTTGTTCTTCGCTTCTGCGTTCTTCAATGATCGAGTCCGCGATATTCATAACTTGCTCTGGGTCATTTTTATACAGTTCACTATTCGATATGACATTATTTAAATCAGCGACAGTCATTTTGTCATTTATTTTCTCATTTATCTCTGTGGCAATAAGCCTTAAATCTTGCTTTAAAGCGTTCTTAAACATATCTCTTACACTATAAACAACAGTAAATTATCACTCACTCTCTAATGGCTTCCCGCGTAGTCCAACGGTTTCTCTCTCCACTATAACACAAAGGCACTACGTAAAGAAAACTTCCTGTTATGTATCCATGGGTAGCTGCTCCTGACTCTGGACGGACCATTAAAATGTTAGATCTTGGGCTCTATTCCACAAGAAATTTCACACAAAATAATTAACTCTCATAGTATTTAAATTCTTTATTCCTCTCTCTAATGAATAAAGCTAGTTCTCTTACTCTGTCTCTCTCAGAGCTATACAACAACACTGACTGCCCCCTCTCTGGGCAGGGAGCGACCCTCATAGGGTTGCTACATTTTTGGTATGGCGCTTTCGTAGAAGGGTTGCTACATTTTTGGCATCTGCCAGAACACAAATAATTGCACTATTTTAATGTATGAACGACACAAGTTTCCCCAACGAATATTAAATATAAGACATGTATAGTAATTACGATAGTTTTCTCAACCCACAAGTAGGGAAGATTTGGTCGCCATATATATGATATCGAAAGATTTTGTTTAATTCATGCAACGCCAAATTACTTTTAAGAGTTTCATTTATGTTTCTGTGAGTTTTAATTGTTTCTTTGTTGGTTTTAACTGAGTATAAAATGGAATATTCTCATATTGCATAATCAGACTCATTCAAAATCTGAACAGAAAAAAAGGGTTTCAGTGCATGTTCGAAGAAATGGTCGAAGAATGGTTTCAGTGCATTCGTTAAGTTCATCGTGAATTGCTCTCAAATATACAAAAATAAGAACTCAAACTTATAAATATATTCCACTTGATTGTTTCAATCTTTTATAATTTGAATTTAAATATATCGAACCCCGGCAAGAAAAGCGACACCTAAAAAATGCAGTATTTGAGAACAATCAACTTAAAGCATACTATACAGCTTGAACCAGTATTACAATAAAAATGATACAACTGCTCTCAGATAGACAAATTGCGAGATAGAGCTTTGTCGCTTTTCTTGAACGATGAGGAACTTCATACAGATTTTTCAATGACATAACCTCAAAATCGCCACTTTATAACTTATGTCACTTTTGTCAAGGTGAGATATATTCATAAATGACTTAAGTCCTTAGTATCATGGGTAGGAAAATTTCGCTGCGCTCAAATGGCGTCATCGAGACATTCTTAATCGATTATAATACTGTTGATATATTTTATAAATATACGTCTCAACGACACCATTTTCGAACAGCGGAATTTTTGTATGCCCCAAGACTAGGGCTCCAGATGACCTAAAATTGCTTTTATTGATAACTCAATACTTGTGAATCATACTTACCCAGATATATGGTTGACTAGGTGCCGATTTTATGGACTTTATTAGGAGTACAAAACGTGCGTATTATATTTGTTTCGACATATTCATGTCTTAATGACCATATAACGCATTTACAAAACGTATAATTTGAGACCCATTCTAGTTTAAATATATTCATAAATTGATTAATGGCCTAATGACTCGTATTTTTAAAAGCTCAACACATGAGAAAGAAGCAGTGCAATAAACATTTAAAACTCACCCGAGATATGAATAATATGCATTGTAACATATTTTATGTTACAATGCTATAATATTATATTATATTATAACTACCCCGAGGTTTTATCAATACGCATTTTAACATATTTTATATACCATATAATGCACTTAAAATAATCTCAAGTTTTGCGTTTCCTAATTCAATTACTTCATAAATTACTTAAAGACCTAATAATTCGAATCTTTAAAAGCTCAACGCATGAGAAAGAAAAAAAAATGTAGCTAACAATTAATAAAAACTCCGAGATCTGAAAAATATGCATTTTAACATATTTGATACGTCATGTAACGCGTCAAAGAAACGCATAACCTGAGAGTCATTTTTATTTAAATATATTTTTAAATTACTAGATGACCTAATAATTCATAATTTTTAAAAGCTCAGAATATGAGAAACAAACAATGCAATAAGCATTTAAAACAACCTCCGAGAATTCAACAGTGTGCATTCTAACACATTTTATATGCCATATAATGCGCTTAGACAACGCATAACTGGAAAGCCACTGTTGTATAAAAATGTTCTGAAATTAATGAATCACCTAATTTATATTTTTGAAAGCTAAACATGCGAAAAAAAAAGCAATGCAATAAGCATTTAAACTCCGCCGAGAATCTAACAGTATAAATTCTAACATTTTATATGCCATTTAATAAATACTTTTAGAAAACGCATAACTTGGGTCATTTTAGTCTGTATTCATTCATAAATTAATCAATGACTCGTATTTTTAAAAGCTCAACATATGAGAAAGAAACAGTACAATAAACATTTAAAACTCACCCGAGATATGAATAATATGCATTGTAACATATTTTATGTACCATATAATGCACTTAGACTACGCATAACTGGAGAGCCACTGAAGTTTAAATATGCTCAGAAATTAATTAATGGCCTAATAATTTATATTTTTAAATGCTTAACATATGAGAAAGCAACAATGTAATAAACGTTCAAAAGTCCACCGACCGTTTAACAATAGGCATTTTAACATATTCCATAAGTTCAGTCAACTTCCCATGAAAATTTATATTTCTGACAACATACTTTTGAATCTATAGACGAAGAATTCATAAAATTCTGATATAGAAAAAGGTAATTTTTATAAGAATCACACTATTTACACAACCAACGCCAAAAGAAAATGTCAAACACATAAAATGTAATGTTCTTAAACAAACTAAATTGCCATTCCCCAAAATGAAAAACTGCGAAAATGTTAGCACTTCTAAAATTTCTGAATAAATTTCTTTAAATTTTAGAATCTACTGGAAAATAAATCTTTCCTTTCCATTTTTTAAGGTCACAGACCCTCGGAATAAATAAAAATGGAAATATACTTAAGTTTTTTAAGGAAAATTTTTATTCGTTTGAGTTGTTTTACAACGTTAAAGATTATGAATTATTCTGTAACTCAGGTTTTCATTTTTTTGTTTGATTTGGAAATACTAAAAAATTACTTTCCATTCTCTCTATTTCATTTTTTTACTCAGACGTGGAAAAAATACGAAAAAAACCCATCATCAACTCGCGTTGTAAAAAAAAAAATCAAGATTTAAAAATACATAAATTTCACTATTTCAAATTCCGAGTAGCGAGCATTTTTTTTAGCATACAGTCAAAAAAGTCTTTTTTCGTCGCTTTTAAAGAAACTAATTCAAAAATTTTACCTTATACGCTTGCCATTCTTGGCTTTAATTGTTACTTAAGCTGCATTTAACATATTCGTGCAAACATAAAATAATAAGTTAACGTAACGTGCATAAATTTGTATATCCGTATTATGAACTTTTTTAAGAATACAAACATTTCTGTCAATAATTTAAACAAAATTTATGATTTTCAGAGTGCTATTTAAAATGTACACTAGAGACCTTAAGTCTGATTCACATTGAGTCCTTTGGCGTTGCTTAGTGTTACATACAATTTCGTGACTTAGGGCCTATTCACATAGGAGTCTGTTGCGTTGCGTTGAGAAGAAAATAAACCTATCATATGCCTCCAAACGATTCGCAATGAAATTTTCAACGCCTATGATTGGTTTATTTTCGTCTCAACGTCATCTTTTCCTTAACGCAACGCAACGGACTCCTATGTGAACAGGCCCTTTGTCTGGAGGTCTTTGACTTGTTAAAATTACGCAACGCTGACGGCTTTAGTGTGAACAAGGCTTTAGTCTAGAGACATGCGAAAATTTCACGGTGCAAAAATGGCTTTAACTTTACATACGATTGTTAAACCTAACATCGGGCACTGTAGATATAGAATATATTTAATGAGGAAATTTTCATATGCTGAGAGACTAAAGCGTTGTTCACATTGCTTCAGTAGGGAAGCATTGCATTCCACTGTTGGCACAAAGATTGTTGATATGGCTTGTGATTGCTTTGACGTATCACGTGGTGACTACGTTGTGCTGTGTGACTGATTAAAAAAATTTTTATCGCCGACTCTCTGCTCGGATTCAAAAGCTAAGTGAACAAGTGGTTGGGTGCCTTATCGGTTGTTGTTCATTACCATTTTTTTTTGTTTTTCTTCTTTTTTTTTGCGAGTTTGCAGGACAAAAGTTTTGTTTCATTACACAGAACTTTATAATGATTTTCACTCTCAAACTTACAATTTTAAATTTAGGTAAACGTCATTTTAATAAATAATTTAGTAAAGGAATTTAGGCAATGGTCATATAAAAGTACATAAACAATTTGAGCTTTTGTTTAATAAATAAAATATTAAAGCTAGTTTATTAATATATATATCTGCTGATGTAAAAGTTATATTTGCATATTTTTTTTAATGTTTGAACACAGAAAAAATAGTTTAAATAATTGGTATTTATAATTAGAAGCTTTTATTTACACTTTAATAATTTTAAAAGACAAAATAATTCATATTCAAATAAATTTTTGTTATATGAATGTTATTACAATATTTTACTTAAAATGAAAAATTTTGAACAGGAAAAGAAATTTTAAAAACATTGTCTTCATAATTCCTAAACATATTTATTTAAACTTTTATTCACTTTAAAGGCAATAAAGGGAATAAAGGGAAAAATATCTTTTTTTAGAGTAAATATTGCCTCTGTTAATATAATTTAATTTTTTTTAATTATATATGAAAAATCCTGTTACTTCAGGATTTTTCATATATAATTAAAAGGGATAAAAGGGAAAGTTAAATTAAAAAGGATCAAAGAAAGTTGTGCTATATTTTATATAGTTACCTGACAAGGAAACATTGATATATTCTTTAAAAAAAATAAAACGTGTATATTTTAATGTTTTATCAAAATAAATTTATACAGGATTTTCGCAAGTAATTGAGTATACTTCAGGTTTAATATTCAAATATTTGAATACTAGCAATGGCACAATATGACAAATTACAATAAACCGTAGAGAGGCAACCGAGAAAAATGCGAACATTTGACATTTTCAGTCTGTATTTCAATTTTCGTACTTAAAAACAAATTTCTTCCTGCAATTTATAATAATTATAACACGTTTCGAAATGTCAAATAAATAAAGAATAAAAAACATTTTTAAACTAAAGGGTAAGGCTTTATGCGAGTAAATTTTATTATAAAAATGATGCTTAATAACATTTGTCGGTGCTATCATTAATTGACATTAGGATGTTTTGCATCATTTGTTTTGCTCTAGTAAATTATGATAACATATTTTTCTTTTTTAAGGGCAACTTATACAATCCGAATACCACATATTGCATTTCGTTTGAAAAAAATAATCACAACCTCTTGTTTCCTGTGTAAATAGAGAGTACGCATTGCAAGAAATCTAAAATAAATGACTCCCTTGGCAGTTAAGACACAGTAAATCTTGAATACAAGTAAATATCAATTAAATTGTGCCTCATTGGGACTCGATAGTTTATTTAAATAAAAAAAATGTAGAGACTTTTAAAGCACTTATTGTAATAGAGATTTTGTGCTGTCAGTGGTCAGCAAAATAAACCTGTAGTTATCGCCAGAAAAAAACTCGCTTTAGATAATCTGCTTTGCTATGTTGAACTTTAATTTCCGAGGAACTTTAAATCCGAGGTTTCAATGTTTTACAAAAGACAGTAGTCAATATATTATTATCTTAAAAGACAGTGAAGAGCGAATGCGTGTTCATATTCATTACAGTGGAAAAGGTTTATCTAGCCCTCATGTTTCAAAAGATGACCGTAGCGTTATCATACATCTGTGTGTCTACGTTATGAGGTTTGGAAGTGCGATTAGTTAGGTCATAAATAAGTAATAAGTTAAAGATATAATTATACGAGGGTTGTAAATAAAGTAGTGATAACGTAGCCCAGAAATTCGTAGAACATCGGGCATGCGCAAACAGGATATCGGAGGAGTGAGGTGGAGCTATTGTCGATGTGTCGAGTGCATAAAACCGTCGATCCAGCAGAAGGGGTAGTTGCTGCGTGACGTAGAAGTGAACAGTGTCATTTCTACCACTCTAAATCATGTTTACAAAATGTGATCAGTGGTCGGGGTTTAACATCGAGGTTGCCCGTGACTACAGCACCATCTACGCCCGGCTATACGGTGCAAACGTCCACGTTTATTGCGGGACAATATCCCTATCATGTTGCATGATAATGCTCGTTGTCATGTTGCACAAGCTGTAAATGATCTTTTGCGACGGTGGTCTTAGGAGTTGTTGGAACACCCTCGTACTCCCCTGACACGACCTCTTTCCTAAGTTGAAAGAACCCCTTCGAAGCATCCGATTTCCTGACGGACCGTCTGTGATCCGAGCATTAGGGCGCTCTGTCACAGACATCAACACACAACACCTTGTCAACGGTATCCTACGGCTTCCTGACATCTGGCGAAAGGTACAAGACTTTTCTGGTGATTATATTGAAGGAATGTAATGTAATCTTTGCTTGTACGTTCATTAAAAAAGGTTTTCCGGGTATGTTGCCATTAATTTATTTACAACCCCCGTAATACATATGGGGCAGACTGGACATAGCGTGTTGAACTTCGGGTGAAGGGTTCGAAGGGTTCAGTTCGGATCACGACGAGCACAAATAAATGCCTTCAGGTTTAGGCCGAATATGGACACGTTTAATCCATAGATCGGAAAGTCCTTCCGAGTCGACAGAGGGGTGGGAAAAGGTATAATCCCTCCAGATATCTTCAATGTTTTTTCACGACAAGTGTCTACACGTTAAAAAATCATAATAATTAGCTATTATATATTTTATGTATGTTATAAATTATATATATATATATATATATATATATATATATATATATATATATATATATATATATATATATATATATATATATATATATATATATATGTATGTATATATATATATATATATATATATATATATATATATATATATATATATATATATATATATATATATATATATATATATATATATATATATACACTGTCTGGACAAAAGTCTCCGGACGCCCAGTGGTACGGACTTGGAGAGTCCTGAGGCATATATTAATATGATGTTGGTCCTCCTTTTGCATCGATGACAGCCTGCACACGTCTGGGGAGACTTTCCACTAGTTTTTAATAGGTGTCCATAGGAATTGATTTCCAGCCGTCTATCAAAGCTGAAGTGAGTGGTGGCAGTGAGGATGGTCGATTTGGCTGGCTACGTAATCTGCGTTCGAATTCGCCCCAAAAGTGTTCAATGGGATTTTGATCGGAGCTCTGAGAAGGCCAGTCCAGTTTTTGAACACCCATTTCTTCAAACCATGCCTGCTCAATTCTCGATGTGGGAATGGAGCAGTCATCCTGCTGGAATAAAAATGCACCTTCCTCGAAATATTACCATAGAGTTGGGAGAGAAGCATTGTCCAGAATTCCACATACATCTCACGGTTCATGTTTCAAACCACAGGAACTAAGGAACCCAAGCCAAACCATGAAAAACACCCCCCACAGCATGATTCTGCCACCACCAAACTTAACAGTCGGCACAATGCAGTCGCGTAAGAAGCGCTCGCAGGGAATCCGCCAAACCCAGACACGTCCATCGGACTGCCAGATTGTAAAGAGAGATTCATCACTCCAAAGAACATTTTTCCACATGTCCACAGTCCAATGACGGTGAGCTTTGCACCATTGCAATCGCCGCTTCACATTCTGCGGAGTGATGTTCGGCTTGTGAGCGGCTGAACGACCATGGAATCCCAGATTTCTTTTACTCTCGACGAACAGTCCTGCTGCTAGCACTGACGCCTGATGAACTTTGGAACTCCTGAATGATTTCAATCAACGAGGACTTGCGGTTTTGTTTCATTACCCTTTTCAGAGTTCTACGGCTGCATTCACTAATTTTTTTTCGTTCCTGCCACTTCGTTTTTCTGCAGTTTCACTGTCGCGACATTTCCACATCACAATTACATTACTCACAGTGGATTTTGGCTTCTGTAGAATATCCGAAATTTCCCGAACTGATTTCCCACAAAGTTGGCATCCCACTATAATGCCACAATCAAAGTCTCTAAGCTCCTTTGACTTACTCATTGTCACAAAAACGCATAAATATGACCTGACAAACCACTACCAACACTTTTATAACTTTCGGTTACGCATCAAATTACGTCACCTGCTAGATCCACTTCTTTAGTGTGGTGTCCGGATACTTTTGGCCAAATAGTGTATATTATCATATAAAATGGAAAAAGTTATGCTTTGTATGAAATATTCACGTATAAAATGTATAACATGATGCTTTTGCAATACAAAGTAACATAGTTATACAAGGTAAGTCTGGAAAGGAAGAAAACATCCTTGACACTATACGTAAACATCTACAAATGTTTTCTCTGAAAAAATGTTCCTCAGATACAGTGCGCTGGCCAAGCGTAATCATTCTTGTAAATCTGACAGGGTATTTAAAGGAAAAAAGGCAAAACCGAAAAACAATATTTCAGATTAGTCTGAAGACATTCTCTCATCATTTTTCTCCCATTTTCGAACTGAAGACTGACCATTTCATGTAAACAGAAAGAAAGGATATTTTCAAAAGATGAATTCCAGAATAGTTAAAAAAACCAGCTGAAACGTAGATAATTTCCTGTTTCAACGTTATCGAAATTGATTGTCTACTCTCTGTAGTAAGCAGATTCAGCAAATATATTAACCTACATGTTTTACCAAGTACACTGCTTTTCTGGAAGAAGAAAAATAACTCATCTACTTTTCAGATTAAGTAACTGCATTCAGATAATTTATAATATTTTTTAAAACAAAAACGAAAACAAAAATATCGGGCAAATATTCCTGAAGAGTAAATGGTCTTTCTGAATGCAGAAATCAGCAAGCGAAAATAAACGAAAAAAAGAACGAAATATCCTTAGTATGAGAAATATGAATATGTTGCATAAATTGATTGTCTTTAGTAGAACATCCATCTTTCATATTCTTTTCGATGACGGTTTATGAACAAAAACATGAGCTTTAAATGAAGCTAAAGACGATAAATCATTAAAATCCACCTTTCGCTTTTCCAGCATATTTTCCATTGCGCGTACTGCAAAAGCATTTACATCGAAACAAAACATTGAGTTAATGCTCCTATGAAAACAAATGCTATTTTGAGGCATAAAAGTAGGTTAATACAATTTCCAAGAAAATTAATGATAATATAAAAATTTTCTACTGTATAAAATGTTCATTTTGTAAAACATTTTTTTTTTGTAGATTCTGGAAGAAATTTTACAATTTTCCGTGTCCTTAATTGTTCGAACATATAATTAATGGGGTCACAAAAATACTGCACTAAATTTTTTATTTAGGACAAAAAAAATTAAAGAAAAAATTCTATAAGGTAGCTATGTAATAATCAGTTGAGTTTGTGGACATAAAATTTCAGAAAATTTTATGTTATATATCTCACAGTTTAATAAATATTATTAATATGCTATTTAATCAAAAAATTTAAATCTTTAAACATTGCAAATATATTTCTTTAATACAAATTTTTATAGAGTTAAAATTTTACTAATGTAACGTGTTACTGTTTATACGTAATGTCCGATATACTTATCAATTTTCCCCAAGCCAACACATTAACAAAAGTTGAAAACACATTACAAAATTTGACGGAATTATGTGTTTAAAATCAATTTTTCTCACACGTTACAGCTACAGAAATATTGATGATCAAATGAAAAGGCAGTTTTAAAAAGCCAGTGCATTTTTGCACTTCTGAATATTTTTCATTTCTGGATTTTTTTCAAAAAAAGTTGAGTTTTATACACAATATATCACAATTTTCCTTGAATCATTTGAATTCAAAAATAATATTTGTGGAGTACGAATCCAATCCGTCGGTTACCCAGCACTCTTAAGTTTCCAACAGGAGCAGCATATTTACTGCAAGAGTAATAAGCTTGAAAATGTTCATTGCATTAATTCGCAACCCATGAAGCCTGTTCATATCATCTTTTAGTATTATACCACTTAACAATTTAGCCGGAACAATTTAGCCACTGAAAAATTTTACGGAATTAGGTGTTTAAAATCAATTTTTTCTCACACGTTACTGCTACAGAAATATTGATGATCAAATGAAAAAGGTAATTTTAAAAAGCCAGAGCATTTTTGCACATTTAAATATTTTTCTTTTCTCGAATTTTTTTAAAAAAAATATTATTTCAGCTTGATACACAATATTCCTTAATTTTCCTTGAGTCATTTTATTTAAAAATAATATTTGTGCAGTACGAATCCAATCCGTCAGATACTCAGCACTCGTAACTTTCCAACAGGAGCACATTATTTACTGAATGAGAAATAAGCTTGAAAGTGTTCATTGCATTAATTCGCAACCCATGAAGCCTGTTCATATCACTCACTCATTATTATTATACCACTTAACAATTTAGTCCCCCAACTCTTAGTATCTTTAGAACTTCTCCATAAAAAAAAATTAATTAAAAAAAACGGAGTTTTCAAACGTGTTCACAGATCATTACATATGCACGTTTATAGTCTCCATTTTTGTTTCCAATGCATAAATTATATTACATCAAAGATATGAACAAAACAATGAATAAAAATCTATCTACCATCGCAGTATGCACGTATGATGGGAGAATAGACGATGGTCTATTTTCCCACCATTGCATTTGGCAGAATGGTTCGGAGTCAATATGGTATAAGAAACACATTTATCATTCGTACTGAAATTTATGGAAATTTGAGATTGCTCTGGGTCTGGGGTGAGGAATCCCCCCACCAAAGTAGAAAATAGGGGAATGAAACATAGCACTTGGTAACCATAGAAAGTATTCAGGCTTGAACGAGAGCTTGAACTAATGATTGAATGTGGTAATAGTCGATTTTAATTGTTTTTATATATACGTGTCTGTTAAATCCAAGCTGTATTATAATATAAATCTAAAATAAGTCATTGCACACTGGCAGAATATAGAATATAGTATACTGTATAGAAATAACTCACAGGAAAAACAAAACAAGCGTTGAACCAATGAGACTCGATTTTGAACTTCGACACTTGTAACTGGTCATAACATTTACGCCTCACTTTGTAAACTAAAATTATGGATAGTTAATTAAACGTAAAAAAGAAAGAACACATATTTTTAAAATCCCCTAAAAATTTTTAAAAAAAAATTAGACTTACCCTATAGAATTTTATGATTGTTATTCTTAAATTCTATGGAAGAAAGTTTATGGAAAATTCCCAAATGCAAAAACATTTAAATTCAACGAAAAAAATAGCGAAAAGAACCTTGTGATATCAATCAATCAAATGAAAAAAATAATTAATTAAAAGAGATCTATGGCGGGAAAATTAAATAGGTACATAAAAACTGTTGAAAAGTATATACGAGCCAACATGCTTTGTCTTCAAAAGAGAGGTGTAAAATTGTGATGAAAATTATAAAAAAAAAAAAAAAAAGAAAAGTCGAAAACATTTGGGTTTTAATTTATCAGATAAGTGGTCTCAAAGTTCAAGTAAACAGGTTCGAATATCACCTGTGGCTGGTAGTCGTTTCAAACTTTTGAAATGGTCTAATAAAACATAATTCAGTGCTTCGGTTCAGAAAAACACAATGTATATCAACTACGCTATGTTAAAAACCACTTTAGACGCAAGCATATAGTTCTCAAAAGTCTCGAAGGGTCAGTCAGAGAAAAAATTCAAAATTACCAAAGAAGAAAAAGTAAAATCACAAAAATGCCATGAAATTATTTAAAAATATTCAGTAGTACTCTTCGCAAGACACTATTAAGGAAAGAAAATAGAAAAAACACATCTACAGAAGGTGTGAAAAAATCCTCTCTATATATCCATAAAAAAAATAAAAAATCAGGGCAAAAAATGCAGGAAAAGTACCTCACTCGTTCAAAAATTTGAATATGTTTCTTTGCATTGTGAGATTTTACAAGGGCATAAATCTTTGTATATTCTTTGTTCGGCTGCACAGAAGCATAGAACCGTCCACAAATAGAAAAGCTCAGCTATCCCGCTATATTTTTTATTCGAGAAGTCTTACAGCGTTAAAGATTATGAATCATACATCAGATACAGCTAAACTTTTTATTCCGTGTAGAGAAAATTCTATTTTTACTACGTCATGTATTTTTATTTCCACGAAATGCCTTTCTTACATTTATTACTTTTTTTTCTTCCTTTTCTTTTACTGCGGAAGAATCTTGACAGAAAAAAATGAATCCACTAGAAAAGTAAAACAAATATCATGCGCATTCAGACTATTTATTTGAATTTCCAGCACAGCATGTTCTGGACATCATTATTTAACTTTTGTGTGCCGTGGAAGACAAGAAAGGAAGGAAACGGAAGTAGAATTTTATTTATATATTTATTTTCTTTCCAGGCAGTAGAGAAAATGTTTAAAACGAAATCAAACAACGCTCTCCTTTTTAAATAAATGTAAGTGTTCGTTTTTGGGGAATGCATGCATTCCTGATGGATCATCTTTTGCATTGCTTTAGAAATCATTAGACGTAGAAACTTTTGCTGTTATTCAGAAAGTTTCTTTCCCGTTTGTTTATTTCAGGCCGGGGCGCTGTTTTGAATCAAAAGGTAGAGGCAGATGCAAAGATATATTTATAACTGCCTCGGAGCACTGCAAGTTTTGAATGTTCAATTTCGTCATATTTAAACTGATGGAGAGTTTTAGAATAGAGATCAAGCGCTAAAGGGCCTTTCCTTGGCTCAAAAACTGTTTAGATTCCAACCGTAAGGTTTAGTTCCTTTTCTCACTCGTTTGTTTATGGATCTAAAATGCAAATATTACAAATCTTAACGTGGTATTGGATCCTCAACGTTGATTAATATAGGGTGTCCATAATTAAACTTCCTACTTTAAAGTTGTCTACAGTCGAAAATATTGTTCAGAAAGTTGTGAAATTTTCTGTAGGACATATTGAAGGGATGGGGATTTATTTGAGGGAATAAAAAAATTAGCTCAAAGTTTCACCACCATAGTGAGTTTTTTTTATGAATTACACCTTTATCCAACATTTACTACACTTAAAAAAATTTATTACAACAAGACATGCTCAACATGACGGCCATCATTTTCAGCTACCATTTGAAATCGTAAGATAGCATGTTCTACAGTTGACCGCACAGTGTGTCCGGGGAAATGCTGTCTTTCAGATCAGGTACAGTTCTTGGTTTATCTAGACTGACTAGATGTTTCACATGCCCTCAAAGTCAAAAGTCGCATGGGTTAAGGTCTGGGGAGCTCGATCTGGTAATCGTAACGATGGCATTCTGATTAGCAATAGCAAGCACGCTGAAAACAAAATCTCGATGAAAGTTTCTAGGTTTTATAACAGCTTCTGCTCTACGTCGACAAAAATTAATTTGCATATTTGTATCTTCTTCGTTCCTTCAAATCTTTTGTCCGAAAATTAGTTATCGAACAAGTTTCCGATCGATTTTGCAATCACTTTAAAGATTGTAAAATTTAATAAGTATGAGTTATTGTGTTAGGGTGACCTATGGATAAAAAGATGGTGAAATCTTAAGTAAAGAACCAGTCGCAAACGTGTAAGTCATCAAAAAGCGCCCTCTGGTGGTGAAATTTTGAACAAAATTTTTATTCGCTCAAACAAATTCCCATCCCTTCAATATGCCCTACACAAAATTTCATAACTTTCTGAACAATAGTTTCGACTGTAGACAAATTTAAAGTAGGAAAGTTTAATTATGGATACCCTGCATATTGTTGTAACCTTCTTGAAACTTCTGTCGGATTTCCCATATTCCAGTGGTTATTTCCAGACAACTTTAGAGTTGTATTTTTCAGATATTGGAACAGTAATATTTCTTTTTAAAATTTTGCACTAATTACAGAGAAAATTCTGTTCATTATTTTATAATTCTTCTGATTAAATGTCTATCATTTGATTAAATTAAATTTTCAGAGATGGAAATTCCGTCTTATTTCTATCCGCCGACCGTTCAATTGTAACGGAAAGACACTATGAGAATGAATATTCGTTCATTAAGTGAACATACACACATTTTTCAACAAAGTCATTCCGGTATCAGTGGCTGAGAAAAAAACATATCGAATTGAAATGAGTGAACTCTTGAAATGTGGATACATTGAAAGAATTCTAAAATTTGATGACTTTCATGTATTATTTCGAAAATTAATCGAAATTGAAGAACCGAGGAATAGACAGATGACATATTCGCTTTTTGTTTCATCTGAAATTACTTTTGAAATATTTTTAACCTAGATGTCACGAAATTCTTCTCTGGACAGACAGTATGTCATAAACATGAAAATATAAATATATTTAAATAGTCTCTCTTTATTTATCTGCCTATCTAATTAGGTATTTATATGTTTATCCTGTGTGGTATATCTTTCAGACACTGAAAGCTCACAGCCATCTTGAAAGCAAATCAAATCTGAATGAACCCGTGTTTATGTATCATAATATGTTGTGTATCAGCCTAGAATTATAATGAATAACTAAATAAGCAAATAAGAACAAGGATGAAATTCACACATTTCATAGTATTGTACGTTGATATTTATAGTCCCTTTACATACAACTATTTAACTGAATAAACTAATTATTTCATCAATATTAATCCTAGCTTTAATAAATATTTGCCTAATTTAAAAGAATGTGTATGCTAATAACGGGTGCTGTCAATGCAGAGGTAAATTTATAAAGCTGAAATATTGGGTATCAGATATTTTAATGTGAATATATAACTCATAAGCAGCGTAAACCGGTTATAGGATATCATTTATCTCCTCAGCGGGCCCACCAATTTTTGGAACACCAGCAGGCACGGCACGCGTGGCACAAAGTGCAACGTCTCTTTCAACCTTGATTATTCCTTTTGTAATAAACTTTTTTTTTCAAATTGAAAATAATAATTCTGCGTTTTATGACGATATAAAATGTTGATAATATTGAAATATATTTATAATTAAAGGCCAAAGAATGCAGTTACGATAGCCTTATTTCAAAACTGACCGGTTTATTGGATCTAAGGACAACTTGCGAATTTATTACTATTATGTCCAAAAACCTAAAAAAAAAATGAGATTGTCTATCTTCGTGATATATGCGGAATACCGTATAATAGCTGCACATTTGATCGACTACATCAACTCCTGCTTTTGTCGTATTGTAATCCAGTATAATCACTGGTTAATCGCGGTTAAATCACGACTAACAATGAATGCGAAGGAATACAAGTGTCAGAAAATCAGACCACATTAGAAAGGGTGTAGCTATAAATAGAAACTGGTTAGAACATTCAAACCTTACATGTAAAAACAAACCATTAAAAAATCCGAAAATGTTGCACTTTGTACAGGGGCGTGCCCACGGAAGGGTTAAGCAATGTTTCGATAAAGAGGTTCGCATACATTTTGGAGATATATACCTAATCTGCTGCAAGCGGTATCTTCAAAAGTGGAAATAAAACATGCGACTACGACAAATAAACTTTGATGAAGATCAGAGAAATCGACGAAGGCATGAAAGAGCCTGTTTTAGAAATCATAAAAAATCCCACTGTTTCTCTATTATTTTCAATGATGGCGAAATAGTAAATTTTGTCATGGACTAAAGTACCCAATTCCATTAAAGCATCCATCAGATAGTTTTGTGGTCTGTGCTTTTACTTATATAATAGAGCTAGGTGCACACCTCGCTACCATGAATATGGATGGCTATAGGTGTCTTTCGTCTTTTCTGTTTTGTATACAACGGATAAATTGATCTTCAGTGATGAGTCACACTTTTATTAATTTGCTTTTAACGCACTTTTTTTTTAAATTTTGCGGTAGCCCGGCGAACAGTTTAAATAGGACTGTTATTACTTCTAGTTGTTAATTTCCGCGGGGGCTCCATCATGATGTGGTATTTGTAATATTTAGAGGCCTTCAAGTTATTTATTTTACTAAAAACGTAGATCTGAAATTCATGTGGTGATCTGAAGAATTAGAGACTATTTTTTTTTAAACCTGCAGTTGCTCCAAATGAAGACAGAATTATCCGCCTGTAACTAAATTTCTCTCAAAATTCATCGCTTAAGCTGACTGATTACTTGGCACTATTCAAGAATAGTATTTTATCAAGCTAAAGATTATGTATCAGATCTTCAACATTGATTATATAAAAACAACACAAAATGAGGACTTAAGTGAAATATTTACAAAATAATAATAGTACTCTAGCACTTTTGAATTTTCCTCTTGTTTTAACAGTGATATTTACAGTTCACTTTAGAAGGAGGACACTGGTAACCTATGACCCGTGAGAAAACCTGAAATCGGCAGAGACATTCAGATGGCGACTTAATGAAGAATATTAATGGAAATACATGTGTAATATTTATAGTATCAATACTGTGTAGCATTAATTAAAATTAGGATGGTGGGAAATTGCACATTTTTAACTGTACACTTAGCTCGTAGTTTAAAAATGACGTAAGGTATGTTAGGGTAACTGGACCATAGATTTTCAACTTTTTTTATATGCTATACTTTTAACACATTAAAATCATACTAACATGCATAATTTTCAAAAATCTTTGTATTACATGATTTTAGTAAGCCTTAGGAGCCTGCTTAAGCTATGATTCTGATTTGTATTATATAATACACTGGTTATCAAAAATTAAGGAAAAGTCACAAAAATAGCGATTACTCAAAAAGTTACACGTAGAATTTAATGAAACTTATACACATTATACAACACATAAGTAGGTATAAAATAGCATAAAAAGAAATCGCCAAACAATTATGGTGTTATAGAAACTAGCATACGTATATAATGAATAAATAGGATGTGTCAGTTTGGTATAGGAAAAGTACCTTTAATATGGCGTATGATCCCCCCCCCCCCCCGAGAAGCAATACAGCCCATACAGCGATGTGTGATGCTGTCAACTATACGGTCTATGAGTTCGGTAGGAAGTGAGAGCCATTGCTCTTGCAAAGGAGTTGAAAGCGTGGCTAAGGTCCTAGGAGGAGGATTGAGAGCAACTACACGTCGTTCTAAAGCGTCCCAAACATGTTCGATAGGATTCAGGTCTGGTAATCGAGCTGGCCACTCCATGCGCTGAATTGTTTTCTGTTCAAGATAAGCATCCACGATGTGAGCCATGTGTGGTCTCACGTTATCGTCCTGTAGTACGAGAGCATCACCTATTGCCCCGGCATAAGGACGCACATAAGCATCAATGATGTCATCTCTATAGGTGGGAGCATTCACATTTCCACGGGGAAAGACATGGAGGTCAGTGCGTCCACCCAAAGAGATACCACCCCAAACACAGACACTGCCTGATCCGTATGCATCTCTTTCACAGATGTGTGATGGATGAAAACCAGTTCCAGGTCTCTCCTAATCAAAATACGCCTATTATCGCTTTGTGGGCTGATTTGACAGAGGAGACCATTGATCACTCGTCCTGTGGACATGTTGACGTGCCCACTGCAAACATTCCCGCCTATGGCGTGACGTGATCGGGACGCAAATGGCTGGTCGCCTCGCAAAAAGACCACCTTCGCGAAGCCATCTACGCATGGTTGACGTTGATACCAACCTTCCAGACCTTGCAGCGAGGGAGGATCTGCAGGCGGAGTTGCGGTTCTGTTCCTTCGTGCTCATAATGACAAATATCAGTCATCGGCACTCGTCGTAACGTATGGCCGTCCTTGGCTAAACCTCCTGGATGCCGAATCCGTGGTTAGAAATTGTTGCCAAAGTTTATGAACCACAGACGGACTCACATTTAGCCATCTGGCCACTTCTGTCTGACTTTGTCCTGCCTCTAGTCTCCCAATAGCTCACCATCGCAGTTATTCGGTCAAATGATGCCTGGGGGTCATTGTTACAATTTGGCTATGCCAGATGTATAATCTCAGCCTCGCGGATACAATTGCCGCCTTCCTCTGAGACATGCACTTTTATGTTCCTCTCAAAAGACTATTACGACTGCAGCGCCACTATTTTGCATAATGTAGTATTGTTCAGCACTTTTTACTTAACAACATATTCAAATTTTAAACAAATTGGCCTAGTTTTGAACGTGTTATCCCTCTTTTTCTGATTTTTCATTAATTTTTGATAACTAGTATATATATATATATATATATATATATATATATATATATATATATATATATATATATATTATGTATTATTTTAAATACAGGTGGGCCCAGTTCCCCTCATAAATAAGGCTAGTGGACAATCCAGGTCTATTTCTGATAAGAAACAATAGAATCTGTGACTGGGTAACTGGGTCCAATACTTGTATATCTAAAAAAAGAAAAAAAAATATACCCCTATTTAAAAATAATTTTTCAAAGCAATTACCAATGTTGTAAGATAGATTGCTGCGAACTCCGGAAAAAAATAACACACAGAGAGGAATTCCCACCTAATATGTAAAGGAAAAATCTAAGAGGGTATGGCCCAGTTACCCCATGGGCCCATTTACACCAGCTTACCTTATAATTTTGTAAAGCTCAATTTTTTAACAATTCCATCGTTTTATCAATTTAAAGCATTTTTTAAACATCCCATTCATTTCAAAAACTTTGAAATAAGTTTTAAAAACTTACTATAAACATGGGAATAATTTTTATGGAAAATATCATAACTCATTTATTTATCAGATTATAAAATCTGCCTAAATAAATTCCCTGATTAAAGAATACATACAAATTTCAAGCAGTTTCCGATGCTGTTACATATACGATACATTTAGTTTAAGAGAAAAGTTAGAAATTAAACAAAAAACGAACCCACATTTCAACATTTTCCCGATAATATCAGGGACATTTAACCTCAAAACCAAACCCCTTTTTTTCCCCAACAGAAAATCCATTCAAATCGTTATTATTATTCAAAAGCGTGTAATACTCCGTATCCAAAATTTCAGTCTTTTATTCAGAATGTTAAAATAATACTATCTGAAGAGTTTTTCGAAAGTGATAAACCCGATTTCGTATAATAAAGCTTAATAGTGAATTTCCACAAATAAAAACGAAACCAATGAAAATACAATAAAATGCAAAGTGCGCCGGATGGAACAAATTTGGCGAACTATTTTCCATCGGCGGACCCATTGTTTTTCAAACCCCATTTGGAGAATGGCGAAATTTGCATTTTATTATGGGCCCAGGTATTTAATATGAAAGCTTTTTATTGTCTAGTTTCCCTACGGTGCTTACAACGCCGATGCGCGTCTGTACTCCCCTCTCTCTTCGGCCCCTCTGCATCGGAATATTTCTTTTCTTTTTTTTTTTTTTCATCATCATCTATATACTCTTCTGCTTCAAAATCCGGATGTAGCTAGCGAGAGAACGTGCGATTTGAGCTTTTCATTTTTATGACATTAACATGATGAATTTGCATATAATTGTCTTTCCAATATCTTTCTAATGCATTTTTAATTCCGGTCTTTGCATTGAAAGTTAAGCTGGCTGAAAGCCAAGCAGCTCGCTTTTAGACAACACAGATAGTTTGGAGACAGAGGTAGGTAGCGAGGGCTGGAGAGAGGTGGGGGGGACGCAAACAACGGCTTTTACCTTTTCTTATAAATACGCTTTATAGAGGCAGAGATAAGCTGTTAAGCTCCATTTGCAGTAACCATCATTTAGGGGAGAGAGGAGTTTGGCATTAAAAGCCGAGCAGAAAATAAAAAAAAATACAACACGAGGCAAACGGTTATGTGAACCTTCAAATTTAATGTCGGGCGATGCAAATCTTAATTGATTATTAAATAAGTAGTGTCTCCTAAATTTTATACGTATTAACCTTTACTTTGTATATTTCTAGGGGAAATTCTTTTTAAAAAGGATCCCCTTTCTGGCATTTCAGGGCCCCGAAATCTGGCATCTACAGTCATTATTTTGCAGTTATAGACAAATGATTTATGCATTTGCGGTGTTGTGAAAATGTAGATATACTTTCTTATTATGAAAAACATAAATCAAGAACGATGAGTTATCCACCATGTAGATCTGTTTCAGGCATATGCATTATGAAGCACTTTTTTTTTAAAAGAAATTATATGCAGCTCGAAAAATTTATGCTTTATGTACCCATAAGCCTTTTTTGTGTTTTTGTTCTCATAATAAAATAATGACGATACTGGAGTAAAAAAAGTACCAGAGTTTTGAATGAATCATTTTCAGACACTTAATGCTTATGGATTAATGCTTATTTTTTATAACCTTAATTTATAAATTTAAATTTTAAACGTTGCGAATGTCTAATAAATAGAATTCAATATGCATGATAAACTAAGTTTATGCAATCAGTGCTGCTCTTTATTTTAAAATCTGTATGTAATTTTAATTAAGTTCCAATTTAAAATTCTGTCAAAATCACAGACAGAAATTTAATGCATTTTTAAAATTAATGCTTGGATTCAAAAGCAAGCATACATATTTAACATTTATGTCTTCTCAGACGTTTAAAAACGCATTCTTATGTTAATTCCATTAAGAAATTAT